>BLKR01008466.1:0-19149 GCA_011170035.1 Teleogryllus occipitalis
TATTTGGCATAACAAAGTACTAAAACATTGAATGAATTAAAAATTAATAATATTTGTCACACGAGAAACTAATAAATGCAAAATGTAGTCGTGTACGAATTGAAAATTATAGAATTAATAATATTGGAATGAATGTACAGGTGTTACAACAAATAATATATTCACTAGGTAAGAAAAACACTGTTACATTAATTTAAGCAAAAAAATTTAAACTAAGAAATTCGGATCCACAAATTTAAAGAGGAGTAATACTTTAGGAGACATTAATCTGCCAAGCCTAGGTTTGTACTCGACAGTTAAAACTGAAAAATCTGTATTATTCTATCATTTTATGTACTTATTAACTCATTTGTTGTTACTACAGTAAAATTTAGGAAGATGGAGTTGCGAGAGTTTTTATTGCTTATATATGGTGCTTCCTCAGCATAGGGGTACAAGCCCCAAACTCAACCGTTTCCCCTGCAGTTTGCACGCCTCTTCCTTCTGCTGTAGCGGATCGAGTTAGAGGCGCGCCTTGGGCAACAAAACATGATAAGTAAACCAGGGGTACTAACTTAGCACGTACTTTCTCACCCGTACTCTCACGCAAAATTACGCAAACAGTACATACTTAAATTTTCGAAAATACCTTATTGCAAAATCTATCTTTAAGGACAGATCAGATTTTATTAAGGGAAAAATCTGTATCTTCATAACTGTAGTGGGGAGAAGACACCGAAAATGTTTTAAATTTTTACAATTTCGAAAAATAAGAGTTTTCAACGAACATGAGACCTGCACTATTCTCTTAAACGTTCTTCACTCTATCCAACAGCAACATTTAATATAAAAACGATGGATCTACTGTCTTAAAAAAATTGAAAGTGTCCCACGGGCTTTACGCATAGTACCCCTCAAATTTTAAATATCCGTTTTAAATTCAAGGGGACGCGACATCAACCAGATCGATTGTGGAATATCAATTTTGGAGAAAATCGGCTGAAAAGTTTAGCCGCGAGAGTTTTTCACAGACGGACGTGTTAGAGGGAGTAATGTACTACATACCTACACTTCCTCTGTATAAGGGCCTCACTATACACGTTTTTCGGTCGAAAAATCGCCGCTTTTTGTCGCAGCAAAACATAACTTTCTTCATACTACTTATATTACTACATATATACATACGTATACAAGAAAGTTAAACAGATCAATGTGACCCAATTTAAACTTGTTTCAGCGTAAGAAAAACATAAGGTCAAATATAATGTCATAAAATAAGTCGCTTGTCTCAGCAGAAAAAACCAAATCCATGGCATTAGCATGGCAAGGTAGCTTTCCTTTAATACGTAAACTGGTAGAAAATGATAAAATCATTGAACAAAGCTGTATTTTTAAGTTTCTATGTTGTGTCGTTACATACACAGGGAAGTTGATCTAGAAAGGAAAATATACCATTTTAATCATATATGCTGTACGATTAAAAGAACCCTAGAAAACAAGGCAAGGAAAGAGTCTCTTAAAATTTTATAGATTATTAGCTGTGACAACTAGTCTCTATGAAAGGAAACGGCTCTGAAATGGCTTCTGTAATGAGATTTTTGAGATCAATATTGGGCTTTACGAGAGAGAACATGAGGATGTAAGAAAAAGGTCAGGGATATTTAATTTAAATGAAAAAATAAAAGAATACCGGAGCGCATCAGCAAACCACGAACAACTCCAAACGAAATCACACAAGACCATTCTAAAGGAAATCGGTCTGTTGGACGATTGAAAACAAAATGGAAGAACTCATGCGTGCGCCACGGTGTCGGTGCTTAAAACGGAAAAAGTGGAAGAAAAGTAGATAGAACCGGATTGGATCATCTGGGATTCACAAGACGCATGACTACATACATTTTAGATACCCCAAAACGGACATCAAAAGAGAGGACCAAGCAAACTCTCGCACAAGGAGCACCTTGTGGTTCTTCAAGAAAACCAAACAAGGTGTCATGCGTGTCATAAAAAACAACGCGCAGCCAGAAATGCAATATAGGGCTTTATGTCGAATGTATTGTATTGTACCATGCAAAAGTATAAAATATATAGTATTTATAACAAAAAAGTAAATGTTACTTCCTCTCTCAAAATATTTCCCCGTACACTTTAAAGGAAGTGAGCTTGAAGAAACTCTAGTCGTGCCTGTCGTCCTATATTTAGAACGCATATTTTCTCAGAAGATATTATCAGAAATAACGAAAATAAAAATCCATCAATAATAAGAGCATAATCAACTATTAAATTTTTTTGGATAAAAAAGTATCAGGTATAACGTTGTTAATAGATAAAGCAAAGTAAATTATACTAATTAACAAAACTGAACCTAAGCGTCTGAGAGGTAAGGGTCATCTCAAGGTATCAGCAAGTCAATCCCCCGTGAACAGAGGTACGGAAAGAAGAGGGGAGACAATTCAGCTAGCGCCATACTTTGACCGCCTCTCCGCGTGCGAAGTACGGGAAAAGGGTTAGGAAATACCAAAGATCGTATCTCGGGCAAAAGAGTCTCCTTGATGAAAGTACTACAAAAAGAGTTCGTTTTTTTGGAATACGAACTGGCAGTCGTAACATCAGCTATTTCATACGTATTTGAACTTTCTCAAAATATGATGAGACTTTTTCATCCACCAAGAAAACTTCGGAAACGTAGAACCATCTAGCATAAACCATCGATGTTAAATAGATCGGCTGTAAAAAATGATTACTTGAAATCCATATTTCTCCACAAAATGGATGTTTTGAGAGCATGGGCATCGATGAGGCATCGCTGTAATGCCGCGTCGCGTCGCGTGGTCCCGTCCCGCCCCGCTCGCCGCGCCCTCGTCCCCTGCGCGCACCTGGGCCTTGTTTGCAGAGCGAATATCGAATCGCGCGCTCTCGCAGCGCCGCGTGTTTTCCATCAGCAGCGAGGAGCCGAAGCGCCACGCCCCTCCCCGCCGCTCCCACATGAAAGCAGCGCTCTGTGCACTGCGAATGCATTGGCGGGGATTCCCGCTTCCGCGCTCTAGGCGCGTCGACGCTCCGCCTGGTTGCCATTGAGACCCAGTTTCCCCTCCGCGTTCTTCCATCCGCTTCCTCCCGTCCGCTTCCTCCCGTCCGCTTCCTCCCGTCCGCTTCCTCCCGTCCGCTTCCTCCCGTCCGCTTCCTCCCGTCCGCTTCCTCCCGTCCGCTTCCTCCCGTCCGCTTCCTCCCGTCCGCTTCCTCCCGTCCGCTTCCTCCCGTTCGCTTCCTCCCGTCCGCTTCCTCCCGTTCGCTTCCTCCCGTTCGCTTCCTCCCGTTCGCTTCCTCCCGTCCGCTTCCTCCCGTCCGCTTCCTCCCGTCCGCTTCCTTCCCACCCGTCCTCACTTCCCGTACATCCTCCCTTTCCATTCTGGCAACTCACATTCCCCTCATCTCTATTATTTTCTCTCTACTTCATTCTCATCTCATCCTCCCGATCCAATCTTCCTCTTCTCGGTCGTACCCCAACACTTCCTATCTTCCGCTTCTTGTCTGCAGATTTACGACCTTAGCTTCCAACTCCCTCAGCCTTCCACCGCCCCTTACCGCTTGACGCCTGCCACCCACCCACCGCTTTCATGAAATAGACTCATCTCTCTAAGTTTTTGCTGTGACACTGGTCGATACCAATCCACACCTTAAATATGTTTCCTACTTTTAGAGCGCAAGCGAACACAGTTTATACGCCACGAGTTTTCCTATCTGTGTTAACCCTGCTGTTTCTCTCGTGTCCCCTGGAAATCTGTGCTCTATCTGTGACTGGACAGGGGTTCACACTTTTGACCCCGTCATCCGTTCAACGAGCGGCCGTTGCTTGCTGCAATATTGCACCGTCTCTCGCAATCGCCACAATGCTCTCATTTTGTTAAATCACCCTATCTGAATTTGGTAAGCAATAGATTTCTTATTGACTACGTGTAATCTCTGTGCGCCAAATACTATTACATTCGTCTTCACTCTCGGCAGATTCCCTGGCTCCTAACGACTTTTACTGGCCGCTTCAATTTGGATCAGAATTCTGTGGCGTGTGGATGTTGTTCCCCGCTTTGTAACTCTCATGGGCACAAGTGTGCGATTCAGAGTTTGCGATGCAACTCTTGGGTAAAGATGTATTGTTCTCTACCTCGTAATTTTGATAGGCACAAGTGTGCGTTTTATAAGTGTGATGTATCCTAATATGGAATACACACACACGTAACAATAACAAAGATGTTATTGTTAACCTCGTTACAAAGTTTGCATATACATATATACAATTTCATCAAAATCTTGCTAGTTGTTAAATCACCGGGAGAGATAAATCAAATCCTATTTCTTAAAGCTACAAACCATAAGATAACCACAAAAGGAGCGTGGACACCAGATATCAATTGGGCACAATCCTATAGTCACACTTCGCTTCGCCAGGCGCTTACTCTTTGTCGATGCGTTCCGACAGTCTCTGCTCTTTGGACACTCTTGCTGACGCTTGCGGCTCCTTTTAAACAGCAGGAGCCGAGACTCAGCCGAGACTCGCACTCCTGCCTCGGGGTTGCTGGAACGTGTCCCGCGCGTGCTGCCTTCCCAGGTTGATTGGGAATTGCATTTAACTGAATGTCTATCTATTGTTGCAGCGACTTATAATGGAGCTACAATAAATTGAGCAGCATAAAAACCTTCTACATGGAAAAACCTCGCAGATTTGCCAGCTTTCATGGAGATCAGTCAAATAGTGTCGGAGTTTATCGATATCGAACAAACCAAACTTTGAGGTGCGCGGAAGCAATGACCCCGTCTCTGAAATCCCGAAGCACTGGTGTACGATTTGCAAGTCTCGCACAAAGGACTATAACATGACGACAGGTTTCGTCGCGACTTGTAACTTTGATGAATTAATCAACAATTATAAGTCTTGCTCATTACGTGTGCGAAGTAACAACCCGTGAACTTGACGCAGAGCAATGGGCGTCTTGTTATGTCCCTTTCTCAGCTAAACAGTGTTGATGATATCCAGGGCTCTGATTCTGATAACCTAAATCTTCTTTGAAAGTGGCCTACAAAATGATTTAAATAGAAGGGGAAAATTATCTAATTGTTTTTAAAGTACTCAAAAATTTGTATGAAAATTTTTATTTATTCAATAAGTTTTTCAATTTTTAGTGACATTTATTTATGTAGAATTATATGTAATATAGAGTATTTACTTTAGGATGATCCTTATCTCCGATATCCCAAACGTCAGTTTTGAAAGGTGAGGAAGTCACCAAAGATCCGTGTAATTTTCAGAGTTTGTAAAATAGAGTCCACTGCAGTAATGAATTTCGACATGAACTGAACATACAATAAAAACATCGTTTAGTGTGTTAAATTCTTGAAACACTCAACACAAACTTACAAAAAACACGCAAAGGAAACAAAATGGGTAAAAATGACAAAAATGACGCAAAGACCTAAAAATTGAAAAATGAAAAACATGACTTAATTACTATACATTTCTATCACCTAATATGTCGTCATAAACATTGATTCATAAGTTAGCTACCTCTTGAATGCGCAAGTGAAAAGATGACAAGTCATCGGAATCCGAGACCTGGTGATCCTGGTGTGCCCAGGTGCGTACTGGAAATAACGTGTGCAGCTACGAGTGATGTTCGAGTCTCTCCAGTCTCCGCAGTGGCCACGGGACCTCGCACCGCAGCGCAAAACAACTCAACTTCCCACATTATTAGTGATCACTGTGCCACGTATTTTCTTTCTTTTTCAGGTAGAATAACAGAGTACAAATTTAATTTTATTAAAAGTATGTATATTCAAAGTATGTGTGTATTCAAAGAGCGCACTTCTAATTTGAAACCTATGCTTGTTAGGACCAGCTTTCAACTCAGCTCTGTAGGGCTTTAGGCTTGGTGCAATCGTTACTATCATTATAAATTCCACTACGACACTCTACAGTGTATGGGTTGAATAGTAACATTGCATTTAACACAGTCAATGCGTGTGTTTAAAATTCCATTACCTTAGAAAGAACAACAAACGGAACAAATAACATAAATGGGGTGGGAATTGTTCGCAGGAAGGTGAGAAAAATAAAGTGACATCAAGTAGAATAAAATGAGAGTAAGATTACTCTTCTATAGTATTATTAAAGTAATATTTAATTCTACGTACGAATAAAATCAGAAAATGTGAAAATTTGTCTTTGAGGTGCCGATAGGTAGTAGCTTGGAAGAGGATAGGGAATATGAATGCCAGAAATTCTATGCTATGCTGTAGCTTAACTAGTTATAAGTTAACTTGCAAATTGATATATATCTTCAGAAAAAAGTGATAATTATAACTTTTTCAGTAAACTAGCCCAAACCCACCCATTACATCGTATTACCGCAGGGTTACATTACATTTTCGCAAATGGAATCAAATAACAAAATAAAAGTTCAACAAATGCTCCATATGGAAAATCAATAACCCCAAACTATAGAGCCATGTCGTTCAGAACTTATTCTCCAAGACTAAAGAAATGAAAGAGTTTTACAAAATCTGGAACAATAAAATCACTTTTCTCTGGGAACTTAAACACGTTAAAGAAAATTAAATTGAAATGTTGTATATTTACGAAGATTGGTACATGTACACTGTAGTGATCTTTAGCGAAATGTATGCTACACGCTTTAACTTAAAAACGTATACAAATAATTACAAACATGGAATTTCTTTTGTAAAAGGACTATTGTCAAACTATGTGTCACAATACATGATGTAATAATTAATATAATAGGAAAATTTAAAAAATATTTTAAATTGGAAAAGACAAAAAAGATGAAAATTTATCGTTTTGAATTAAAACTCAAGTTAAATATAATCAAATGGTACCATCATACGTAGAATATGAGATTTGACATACAATATATACCTTGAAAACATATTTACGTGATTTAAAAAATCCAGAAAGATAGAAGAAAAAATCAGAAAAAACAACTATCCGTAAATATGTTTGGTAAAACTCAACTAAAAATTCCTTGATTTAATTAAATTAACAATGATAATTGAATAAAGTTTTGGTTGACTTTCACCTGATACACGAGTTGTATTTTATTTTTGAACAATTATGTTTTATCTTTCTGCATTTTTATATCACTGTGCGCAGAAATATTGAGCGGACTCCTGACTCTGTTTACAAACCGTCAACCTACCTCCCCGCTAATGTAGATTACTTTTATTTCCGTATACGATGTGGACGTTGTCTACACTTGTTTACGTGTCGACGTATACTACCGATATTTATCGTAGACGCACATAACTGGTATGTACTCATGGAAATTGGGGAAAATGTTTTTAGACCGGGAGAGGTAATCTAGGGCATTCACTGATGGCATTGCAATGATTAGGAGGCCCTAGATTGGCAGTCCCGACGGTGGCAGAATAATTGACTCGGCAATGGAGAATTCAGTCGATGACTGGAGGAGAATTCGCTCTGATCGGTAGTTTTCCATGGTTTCGCCGTTCAACACCAGGCAAACGCCGGAGCAGTACCCTAACAAACGGGCGACGGATCACACGCATTCTGTCCTTCTCCTTCCTTGCCCTATCCTCATCCCTTACACAAACACACACACACACACACACACACACACACACACACACACACACACACACACACACTTACATGCACTACGCTACCACACATACCGGAAGACTGGTTGAGACCTTGGAGTTTGTCCCAGCTGGGGCGGTTCTCCGCTCGTGGGAGATACCTGGTTGGGAAAACCTCGCTAGCCGACAAATAGGTCGGCGCCCGATATCATCCAGCGGGGGAATATCAGCGCCAGCTCCAGAGCATGCGTTACATGCATAAAAAGTGCAATTCAGATACAGGACTAATGACATTAGCAGTTGACGCGCCCGATTTATACGCACCATAATGTGGTTCCCTGATATTGCAAAGTGATTAAATGTGCGGTAATTAATTTATTGCGTCAAAGTTAAAAGTGAATACGCATTTGCCAAAAATTCAATGTCCATTAATTACATGAAACGCACTCAAGCAACTCTTAAAAATAATTGTTTGAATAATTAATACTAAATACACTTTATCTGTTACAATACAATTTCAAATCCTAATCCATAAATGTTGTACAATAATAATAATAATAATAATAATAATAATAATAATAATAATAATAATAATAATAATAAGTGTAATGTAGATGAAGGAAATTGGTAATCTCTGTAAAAACGAAGTAACGTATGGCTTGTGTTCGACTATTCTGAAAACCTTCCGATCTAGGAACAACCACTGTCCTCACTCTCTGCCCTTCCCTGCGCAGCGTTATGTTCGCCGTGCCGCCGCCTCCACCCCCGCGGCGGAGGCTGGAATCGCCCAGCGCGCAGCCGCCGCCCCCGCCCCCACCTTCTCCCGCCCTCCGAGCAAACACCGCCGGCGCCGCCGCCACCATCGCCACCATTGCCGCACCATGCCCTTCCGTGCGGGGCACCTGGTGGTGATCTTTGACCTTTCGACCGTACCTCGCGCGCTCTAAATATGCAGATCATTCCTAATCGCTCTCCTATCCGAAGAACGCAGCTACGTTTGCGCCTTATAATGCAGTGCCAGTCATTTATCTGTTTTACTAAAAGTTGGTCTTATCGGTCTCTGTTTCTGTTCTGCAAGAAGAATTCACCCACAGTTATTCTGCCAGTGTCTTCCATTCTTCTTCCAATATAATAATAATAATAATAATAATAATAATAATAATAATAATAATAACAATAATATATTGTTGCAAATGAGCGTATGTTTGGTGGCAGTTAAAAATAAATACAAATATAAAAATTAAAAGAAACTAAATAAACAAATATTAAAGAAACAAACCAGATACGGAAAATAATTGAATTCCCTAAACATATATACAAATATCTTCAATACATTTGTTAATATGTGATTTGAAAGGCAATCTATTACAGAAAAAATCGAAATACGTAAAATGGTATGACTAGTAAGTACATTACGGAATGCGGACAAATGATTCTACTATTCCATATCTCCTTCAAAATTTTTCACTCTCCACCCTCTTGATTTTTTTAAACTTTCGAATGTAATTTCTGATGAAAAGTTTATTCTTTGGTATTCCTCGCATTCTTCTAAAGAGAATTCTTAACAAGAAAATGCAGTCATGGGAAGGAAATGTGTAACGTCTTCTTTGCTGATAACACAAAATTAGTACAATACGTGAATGTCAATGTAAATACTGGTATAAAATCTAGGCCGTAGTAACAAGTAGGAATTCCATCCTGTGCAATTGAAACTGTAGATTGTTTCTCCCTTTTGATAAATTTCCAATTGAAATTGATAAAAAGAGACATTGATTTCACTGAATGTTGGTCTTATCTCAGTATCACGGTAGAGAGTATGACAATATTTTGATCGCATTTTATGACTAGATTTTCGATAGTTTCAGCGGAAGGTTGAACAGTTCTTTGATTAGTTCTAACATTCTTTTATTGGTTTTTTCATTGAAAAAATAACGCATTTTCATATCATCATAATATTCAATCCCGCAGACAGTGGCATAAAATGCCCCTCCGCAGTTCTTGTGGAGAACGAAAGTGATGTGATATTAGTACACAGCTGTACAGACCATATTATCACGCAAAAGTTTTTTCTCTTTAAATTACTTTTATTACGTTACATTAAAAATGACCAAGACCGGAGAAAATGAAGCAAACTGAGGGTTCATTAAGCACTCAAACACACAGCAGCTCATATACACCGAGTTCTCCGCTGGGGTCGAGAGAGCCGGTTCGATTGCAGGGCGGTCAGGATGCGCGCTCAGCAATAGCCGATGCGAAGGCTCCGCAAGCACATGGATGAGCTCACCTTCCTCGCTCGCCCAGCAACAGCGCCGCATCCGTTCCGCCCGGCTTTTCCCCTCAAGGGCGATGAACATTTACTAACTCCCTTCGAAGCCCTCACCCTCGCGTCTTCGCTCCGTTACATCCCCGCCACGCCTCGGCCCCACCACGTTAGTTCATCGCCACTTTACGTGCCCGCCCGCTACGTCCCCGCCACGAAACGGTTTCCCTCCGTTTTCGTTCCGCCACGCTACGCTACTCCCCGCCACGCCACGCTATTCCCGCCACGCCAATGTTATCTGCCACGCTACGCTACTCCAGACGTCGCTACGCTACTCCACACCTCGTTACGCTACTCCCCGCCACGCTACGCTACTCCCCGCCACGCTACGCTACTCCCCACCACGCTACGCTACTCCCCACCACGCTACGCTACTCCACACCTCGCTACGCTACTCCCCGCCACGCTACGCTACTCCCCGCCACGCCACGCTACTCCCCGCCACGCCACGCTACTCCCCGCCACGCCACGCTACTCCACGCCCCGCAACGCTACTCCCCACCACGTTACACTATTCCCCGCAACGCGACGCTACTCCCCACCACGTTAGGCTACTCCCCGCCACGCTAGGCTACTCCCCACCACGCCACGCTACGGTACTCCCCGCCACGCTATGTTTCTGCGACGTCATGTCCATGCCAGTCTGCAACCCCGTCACCTTTATGCCGGATTCTCTAGTCCTGCTCGTCTACGCCTGACTATCTTTCTCACCCACTGCGCTACTGCACCGCTCCGTCTCCCTCTTCGTTGCGACCAATCCTCCTCGGAAGGTTTTCTTCCCGCTTCATCTTCTCCCAGTACATCTTCCCTCTCACTCGTCTCCTCACTACGACCTCTGTTACACGACGTTGTAACTCCATATCTCCGTTTCACTGTCCATCTCCCTCAATCACAGTCTCCCCAGCCACAAATCTGCTCGCTACAACCCATTCTCCTCCTCACCACCCCTCCGCTTCACGAGGCCTGAGGCCCCTTCTCGACGACCTGGCGGCCGGCAGCCGGCGCGTTGCCACGACAACGCCGCTTCGGCGCGTCGCTCGCAGCGCGGTCGCCAGGCGCTACCAGCCCCGCAAGCGACGCACGCGAACACGGGAGCTCTCGACCACCCTCCCCCCCACTTCCAATTGCAGGTCCTGGCGACGTGGTAAATAGATCTAGAAATATCGCTAAAGAATCTCAAAGAATGCGAGTCGAATCTTGACTATAGAATATGATAATTAATTCTCCGCGCCCCGACATCTCCACCCCCTACGGATATACACTGCGAGTTTCCCCTGCAATATTACGGTCCCGCCGGATTTGTCACGAGGGGATGGGAGTAACGATGTGATTTCTGTCTCTAAAAGCGACTGCCTACAGCAGATCTATGGAAAATGAATTTCTTCGTCCTACAAACACGTCGCATTTTCACTCTGTGAAATGGGCAAAACGGGACATCGTATTGGAAAATTCCGTATTTCTCGATTCTCTGTACAAGAGCGACAATCGTGGCGATGAACATAATATGCCATGAATTTACACATTATTTGACAGTAAATGTGCTGTTTAATTACATTTTATTTGACATAAATGTATTGTGGTTAAAGGAGTGTATTTTCGCTTCGGTGTTGTTGCATGTTGGGACGCAGTCGACCATCGTGTATCCTTTTCTTTCAATTTCTCTCCGGTATAAATGGCGCGGGTGTGTTGCGATTTTCCTCTCTCAAAAAGAGCTACACGTGGTTTGCGGATTCAAATCTCACGCACAGCATGAATGCCTTGGTGTATTGTACATTCCAACCATTTTCAACCCTTTGAACTCTAATTCTTCCTCTAAATCCTTTCCCTACATCAGTACATTGTGTGAGCTTGGATAAGACGAGAATGCGCGACTAAAAGGTGTACGGAACGCAGCATCCGCGCCATCTAGGCACGGCCTGACTTCCTCTGAACTGAACTAAGCATAGATGGAACAATAAAACTGTCACACTTTCTTTTATTTTCAGGCAAAACGCCTTTTTTCGTGGTGTTCAACTGTTCAGAGCAAGTAGGAGTAAAATGCGTTTTTCGTCTTTTACTATCTAATACCGCAAATACAATAAGCACAAACTAAGAAATCAACGTCTAAGAAAAGCGATACATGTGAATTCTCGCTAGAATATTTACCTATACAAAACTACACTGGCATATCATTCACTAGTCAATTACGAATATTCACCGCATTCTAACGATTGTATGCAACTCATATCATTGTACTAAAGCAACATTGAGTAATATCTTTGCATTGTAAACACCTGCAGACATGCGGCGAGATTCAACGCAGCTTGAGCCTAGCATCAGGAAACATCTCCACCCAGACCTAGTTTTATATATGGACGCCATGGGCTCGACCCGAGGAACCAAACACGAGGACATAAAAAGCTCTAAAATAATTCTCTCTCATATAAATACCATAATGACCATGCATCTATATTCTCATATCACTAGATAATAAGATTTTTACATCCAGGAACGTCGAGTGCGCAACATACTCAATTTTATATGTACATTACGAATATCACAATAAAAACGTCATATCAAGTCAGAGTTTTTAAATATACCATGTATTTATACTGTATTTTGTTATTAATGCAAGTACATCTAAATAGCATCTGTAAGATATGTAGAATCAATAGCATAAAATATATTTAAAAATAAAATATTTGTCCAGTTCATTAATGCAACTTTCATGAGATACCAACAAAATTAGGATTTCGAGGATTTTTTAACTTCTGCATTTGAAGATTGCCATCTTTATTCTCATGACGAGTAGGTCTTAGAGGTCTTAGTGGAGGTTTTGAATACAAGTCACAAGCACCCTCATATTTCCTACTGCGCATCAGTCATCGAAAGGAATTACTTTAGCTCCTTACCTCATAGCAAGTACACTAGTGTTCAAGTTAGGGTCTGGTTTGCGTGTGCCTCAAATACCTTTATACATTATAAATGTCATATGTTTTTTATAAAATTAAATTCGCCACATGATCTATAGAATTGAACTTGTTCGATAAAATGCAAATCGTCATTTCACATCGAAAGTGTGCGAATCAATCTGATAACTTCTGTTACATTTGTAGAAGATTTACACCCAAACTTCAAAGAAAAAAAAGGACATGAAATTACAAACCTTGCGCATTATTTACACTTTGCCTGTCGTGTTTGCTATCAGGACAAATCATGGGCCGCTCACCAGTGTTGTGTCATCTACAGATCGAACCTTAGGTTGCGGTTGAATGGAAAACAAGATTGTCATTCCCTCTACCAATATTATAGCGAATACCTACAAACCATTTTAATACATGCATATTATTGCTCGAATACGCGCATTCCATTTTTAACTTGTTCTTACCTCGTATGAAGCATGCTCATAAAATTTTGTAATATAATGTGACACAAGTGACAATGTGGAATTTAGTACAGGATTTTATTTATTTAAAACACCTAATATGTTAATATCTTTTAAACCTTGCGTGATAGAAATTTTTATAATGATTTTCGAAATCAGAGTGATCGTTCATCGAAATTGCCTACTTTAATCTTGAAGGTATAAACATTTTTTGGTTCCCTAGTGTATTAACCGCAAAATATTTCACTCTTCGGATTGTGTGTGACAAAGCTGATTCACATAGTGAAGTATGACTACGCTATACATCTTCCCATAATATATAATTACAGAGTTTTAAGGGGCATTTTTAACAAAAATGTTTGGGATTGTCCATCTTTGAAGGATGTAATCTACTGTTTCAGCTAATATTGAAATATGGCAACTAATACTGAATACGGTTGAATGACGTTCATTGCGATCAGGACTGCAGTTGGACAAATCAGAGTTTGCATTGAAGGAATAAGGAATTTTTTCAAAAATAAAAGTTTATAGTTTTCTCTGCCTGTTTAGGAAGTGCTTCATAGACATAGGATATTTCATAGACACCTCCTAAAAGACAGAAACTGCTTAAAACATAAAAGTGTGACGTTTCATCTATTTCTTCTCTGTATTGTAACAAAGTTATTCGTAACACCGCGAGGAAATCTTAAATAATTCAAAGGTGGCCAAATGAGGAGCACTCACGGGCTTCGGCATGCTTCTTTCAAGGGTCCGCCACACGCTGGGGATACACAACAGTTTTACTCGTTCCAGTTTCCTGTACAGGTAAATAGGAGCTTTTGTGGTCAAACCGCGACGGGGGAATGTCACACCGAAATCCGTCGGATCTTGATTTTCTTTGGGAGAGAAGTTCGTAGTTGGCTTATCTCGTAGCCCACCCTAGCGCTACTAGCTATCCAGGCAAGTACCGGAGTCAAAACAATACGCCACTCACATGCGCCGGAACACGTTCCCTCCTCTTTGCCCGGAGTATCGGGCCACTGCCACGACGAAGCCGAGAACCCGACTGAGGGCCACCTGGACTAAGATCCAGGCGGCTCGGTGCCCCCATCCCGTCTCCCCATTGCTTACTGCCAGCTATCGACATGGGTAACGCCGGAACCTGAGAAACTTGTCTGGTGATATCTAGTTTCCCGCCGGACTTTAAAGTGGGATCTGGAGTACTCTGAAAAGCATCCTTCGCTACATCCTGCCCAAAGGTCGACGCGCCATAGGCCCAACTGGTGGGTATATGGGCGAATTAGACTACCAGGAGCTTAACATCGCCTGCTCAGTGCCTGCACCTTCAAGCTAACGATGTGGGCGGTGCCGCGAGACTCGGGGTCCCGGTGGTCGTCGACGACACTCCACCAGAGACCACGACAACCTGCACCTTCGTGATCCCCCCTGCGGGGATTATGGCATTGGATAGGGAGGTTACCGTGAGGGTCAACTGCGTTCTGGCGGACCCCGATATCAGTCCAAAGGCGTTCTTGTGCGCATGCGGGGGATGAGAATAAGAGGCTAGCGCCTAGGTGCCCACCTCGGGGTTCATACCCCTTGGTAAAACACAAGTGCGTGATAGGCACACGGTAGATAGATACTCACCTTCAGGGTACGCTACCCTCAAGACTCGCAAACACGGACGGGGAAAACACACGTCTCTCGAGCGCGGGAGAAACTCTCGATGCGCCCCGTCTTTCGAACCAAAGACCCTTCACAAATTTAAATGATTAAGAAATCAATGATTTTGCGTATCGGCTTCGATTCTAAATGTGTGCGTCCTCATTTCAAACACACGCGCACCGCAGCTCACTCTCACTCCAGAGCACTGGCTAATGCACCGCCCACAAGCGGCGCAGCGCAGCCATTAGCCGCAAATGCGAATATTCGCCATTTTCCGCACGGCGCCTAATGGACTGTGTTATTGTGCGTTCGCCCAATTTTATGAAACATCAAAGAACAATAAATTCACCGTTCACGGGGAAAATATTAAGCCAGACAGGTACTACGTACGGAAATTATAGATATTTCGCGTTTGCGTGTCCTATTTATGCATTTTGAATGTTCGAGTGTGTTTGATGTGTGCCCTCGCTTCCCGCATTAATATTTTTGTCTGTAGGATGAACGTACAGATATATTATGTGCTTTAACAACTTTTGTGGAAAGAATGGCTTCAACGCAATACAACCAGTTCGCTCGAGATTATTTATATTTTCATAATATCTGTTATCGTCATTGTCATTGCCAGAGCTGGAAATCAGAAACGACTTATTAATGTCATATTTACTTTCTCATATACGTACGAATATACGGAGTAATAAGTGTAGTAAAGATGAAGTTATATAATGCACCACCGGAAAGTGCCACAATTTTGACAGAAAAATCGTTTTCTGAGTCCCTAATTCCGCCAAAGTGAGTTTTTCTTCCTCTCACATATAATAAAATTTATTTAATGCATTGTTAAAAACCACGATTTCTGAAAAATTGTGTTTCTGAAAAATGATTTTCCGCGAAATGTGTGTCCATCCACTCGCCCGAAGAAAACAAAGTATTGTAATCCCACGCCGAAAAACGGCACATTTTGACAGAAAAACTCTAATTGCCAGGATATGGAATCGAAAAAGTGGATAAATCTTGAACATAAACAGTACAAATAACATTGTCTAATACATTGATACTCCAAATCAATGATTTGTGAGTCCTTGATACTCACAAATTAACTGCAAAACTTCTGACAAATGGCCCGTCAGTAGTCAACGCCACTACCAAAGCCAATTTTCTCCAAAATTAGTATGCCCCAAACGATTCAAATAAATTAGACACCTACTGAGATTGAAACAGATTAATTTACATAAAAAGTAATAGTTTTACGTTATTTTGACTCATGTGGGAGCATTTTGTAACCAAGGGTTTACCAAAAATTGCCCCAAATTTTCCCTTAACATTTCTGTAAAAATATTTGAGTTTATCATAGGCAACATTCTGCAGTTTACCTTAAAACCATCCTTATATTTTTTAATTACTTAAAACCCTTTTTTAGAAATTGAAATTTTCGTCCCTTTGTGTGGAAATTCAAGATTGTAACGTCTTGCGTAGAGTCGATCGCTATGTCCAGAGATCTCCGAGTCGATTGACATAGGCAAAGATCTACAAGTTTATCAACATGCGTAGAAATCCGCGACTCGATCGACTTGCGCAGAGATCCTCGACTTGATCAACTTGCTCAGAGATCCCCGACTTGACCGAATTGCTCAGAGATCCCCGACTTGATCGACTTGCTCAGAGATCCCCGACTTCGACTCCTCAGACCTCGACGTGATCGACTTGCTCAGAGATCCTCGACTTGATCGACTTGCTAAGAGATCCCCGACTTGATCGACTTGCTCAGAGATCCCCGACTTGATCGACTCGCTCAGAGATCCTCGACTTGATCGACTTGAGATCGACTTGAGAGATCCTCGACTGGATCGACTTGCGCAGAGATCCTCGACTTGATCGACTTGCGCAGAGATCCTCGACTTGATCGACTTGCGCAGAGTTCCTCGACTTGATCGACTTGCGCAGAGATCCTCGACTTGATCGACTTGCGCAGAGATCCTCGACTTGATCGACTTGCGCAGAGATCCTCGACTTGATCGACTTGCGCAGAGATCCTCGACTTGATCGACTTGCTCAGATATCCCCGACTTGACCGACTTGCTCAGATCCCCGACTTGATCGACTTGCTCCGAGATCCCCGACTTGATCGACTTGCTCAGAGATCCCCGACTTGATCGACTTGCTCAGAGATCCTCGACTTGATCGACTTGCTCAGAGATCCCCGACTTGATCGACTTGCTCAGAGATCCTCCACTTGATCGACTTGCGCAGAGATCCTCGACGTGATCGACTTGCGCAGAGAAACCCCGACGTGATCGACTTGCTCAGAGATCCCCGACTTGATCGACTTGCTCAGAGATCCCCGACTTGATCGACTTGCTCAGAGATCCCCGACTTGATCGACTTGCTCAGAAATCCCCGACTTGATCGAGTTGCTCAGAGATCCCCGACTTGATAGACTTGCTCAGAGATCACCGACTTGAACGACGTGTGAAGAGATATCTGACTTGATCGACTTGCTCAGAGATCCCCGACTTAATCGACTTGTTCAGAGATCCCCGACTTGATGGACTTGCTCAGAGATCACCGACTTGATCGACTTGCTCAGAGATCACCGACTTGATCGACTTGTGAAGAGATATCTGACTTGATCGACTTGTTCAAAGATCCTCGACTTGATGTACTTGCTCAGAGATCCTCGACTTGATCGACTGGCGCAGAGATTGTCGACGTGATTGACTTGCGGAGAGATCCTCGACTTGCTCAGAGATCCTCGACTTGATCAACTTGCTCAGAGATCCTTGACTTGATCGACTTGCTCAGATATCCTCGACTTGATCGACTTGCTCAGAGATCCTTCACTTGATCGACTTGCTCAGAGATCCTCCACTTGATCATTTTGCTCAGAGATCCTCCACTTGATCGACTTGCTCAGAGATCCTCCACTTGATCGACTTGCTCAGAGATCCTCCACTTGATCGACTTGCTGAGAGATCCTCCACTTGATCGACTTGCTCAGAGATCCTCCACTTGATCGACTTGCTCAGAGATCCTCCACTTGATCGACTTGCTCAGAGATCCTCCACTTGATCGACTTGCTCAGAGATCCTCGACTTGATCGACTTGCTCAGAGATCCTCGACTTGATCGACTTGCTCAGAGATCCTCGACTTGATCGACGTGCTCAGAGATCCTCAACTTGATCGACGTGCTCAGAGATCACCGACTTGATCGACTTGCTCAGAGATCCCCGACTTGATCGACTTGTTAAGAGATCCCCGACTTGATCGACTTGCTCAGAGAACACCGACTTGATCGACTTGTGAAGAGATATCTGACTTGATCGATATGCTCAGAGATCCTCGACTTGATCAACTTGCTCAGAGATCCTCGACTTGATCGACTTGCTCAGAGATCCTCGACTTGATCGACTTGCGCAGAGATCCTCGACTTGATCGACTTGCGCAGAGATCCTCGACTTGATCGACTTGCGCAGAGATCCTCGACTTGATCGACTTGCGCAGAGATCCTCGACTTGATCGACTTGCTCAGATATCCCCGACTTGACCGACTTGCTCAGATCCCCGACTTGATCGACTTGCTCCGAGATCCCCGACTTGATCGACTTGCTCAGAGATCCCCGACTTGATCGACTTGCTCAGAGATCCTCGACTTGATCGACTTGCTCAGAGATCCCCGACTTGATCGACTTGCTCAGAGATCCTCCACTTGATCGACTTGCGCAGAGATCCTCGACGTGATCGACTTGCGCAGAGAAACCCCGACGTGATCGACTTGCTCAGAGATCCCCGACTTGATCGACTTGCTCAGAGATCCCCGACTTGATCGACTTGCTCAGAGATCCCCGACTTGATCGACTTGCTCAGAAATCCCCGACTTGATCGAGTTGCTCAGAGATCCCCGACTTGATAGACTTGCTCAGAGATCACCGACTTGAACGACGTGTGAAGAGATATCTGACTTGATCGACTTGCTCAGAGATCCCCGACTTAATCGACTTGTTCAGAGATCCCCGACTTGATGGACTTGCTCAGAGATCACCGACTTGATCGACTTGCTCAGAGATCACCGACTTGATCGACTTGTGAAGAGATATCTGACTTGATCGACTTGTTCAAAGATCCTCGACTTGATGTACTTGCTCAGAGATCCTCGACTTGATCGACTGGCGCAGAGATTGTCGACGTGATTGACTTGCGGAGAGATCCTCGACTTGCTCAGAGATCCTCGACTTGATC
>BLKR01008467.1:0-19105 GCA_011170035.1 Teleogryllus occipitalis
AGCCCATCAAAACAGCTGTCTCTTCGAAATCAGTGATCCATTTTTTTACTGGATATCCATCACTACCGTTGAAGGTCTTGAGTGAACCTTCAATATCACGAAAAGTCAATGAAAACTTTGGCTGCGTACGTACAGAAGCGACAGAGCGCGCATCATCACTATTATCCGAATCGTTTTCTTCCTCGTTGTTAATAGCACGCAGCTTCTGCTCAAACTCGAACGTCAACTTCTTCAGTTGGGCTGTCCTTTTGTCATCTTGTTTTTTCGGGTTGCTTAATACTCCTTTCTTATATTCGTCTTCTTCATTTTCTTCTTGCTTGATCTCGGTCTCGATTTTCGACGCCAACTGTTGCAGATCTCCCAACATTTCACATATATCGTCGATCATTTCGTCTTTCGTCCCACTGTTGATACAAAGAATACTGCATATAGCTCCCAGATCCGCTTCCGAAAATGTATCGTGAATGAACGACTTTTTCATCTCTTCATCTTTAGATCCGGACTCGAACGTAAAACCGGAAAACTCTCTAAGCCTCTTTCTGTTTTTCGATCCTCTGGCATCGTTTCAAAAATCAAGTTATGCAACGTTTTAATTGCTTTTACCGGCGCAGAGGTTATGTTCTTTTCTATTTGTTCGATTTCTCCCAATGTCGCCATCTTCCAAAAATTTTGCGAACTTCCTGTCGAACAGTCGGTAACGTCGATTACAATCGGTATTTTATAAAAACAGCCTCGTGGTTCAAACCTTCAATTGTGCGAACAAATGCATGGAAACAGCAAAAATATTCATACAATTTGTCTTATTTGCATCTACTCACGTATCTTCGAAATTACATCAATTCTCGTCAAGCTTTCGTCGGTGAATTACGTCGTTTTTTTGAGGTTATAATGCCCTTCACTCGTCGTCTTATTCCAGCCTATCGTCGTCGCAACTTTGAAAACTGGCCTTCAATTGGAATCCCTCGTCGTTTATTCCAAATTGATCGTCGTCGGCTGGCACGTCGTAATGTTTTCAATGTTGCGAAATGGCGGCCGTGGAAAGTTCTAGTCGTTTCTCGAAATCCAGTTCAATCCCGGACGAGCCCCCAAATTGTGGGAGAAATGGTAGTCGGAATAGAAATAAACTCGTCGTTGAAATATAAAAAGATATTATATTCTTGAAATACTTGAAGAACAATACAAATAAACTATATCCCGACAATTCACAACGTGTTCATCTCGGTGTTACTTGCGTTCGAGTGACTTGTTTACGCTCGTTGTCAACCGACTTTGTCCTGCTGCCACGCCATCTTGCGCCTCTACCGGGAACCCCAAAAAATCCCCCTGATTTGAATCGGTCTCCCACATATATATATATATATATATATATATATATATATATATATATATATATATATCCGCATATAGTCCGGAATCCGCTGGCAGAATCCGACCACTTGCCTGTGTGTGTTCATTTAGCAGTAAATGCTACTGAACGGCCACCGGCAGTGGTGCGGGCGGGAGCAACGAACGTCACAATAGCCAGACGACGGTTTGTGTGGAAAGAGGAAAAGCGACAGGAATTTGCAGAGTCTATTCTTAACTCTGCAGGGTGGTCACGTGAGGAGCGGTCACCGGAGAGGCAAACAAAGAATTTAGAAAGGCGGCTCTACCGCGCAGGGAAGGGCATGCGAATGTGGGGGAGAGGAGGAAGGGTACTGACCCAAGGGTGGTTTAGCGAGGAGTGTCGGGAGAGCAGGCGTGAAGCAATAGTAGCCTTAAGGATGTTCAGAAACAGTGGAACTGCGGAAGCGAGAAATAGTTACTTGTTACTACGTAGGCAATACGAGGCCACAATTAAGAAATCGAAGAAATCTTGGCAGGAGGGTGAGACAGCAAGAATAGAGGCAATTTTAAGAAACGATCATAATAAATCAATTTGGGACGTTATAAGATCTCTGCGTAATAAAAGAAATGTAAGTAATACAATCTCATCAGACGCGTGGGAGCAGTACTTTTCACGGGCGCTCACAATAGCGAATATTGAAACAGGGATAGATATTATCACGGACCGGGGTGTCCCTGAATTAGACGAACCTATAACCTGGAATGAAGTAAACAGGGCTATGCTAGCCATGAATAATAAGAAGGCAGGCGGCGCGGACGGCATTCCGACAAAATTTATTTCGGAATTGTGGCACATAGACCCAGAGAGTATTCTGGATTTATTTAATGCAATAGTTGATTCCGGATCGTATCCAGAAACGTGGAGTACAGCGATCCTCCAACCGGTCTTTAAGAATAAAGGCGATACAAATTGCCCACATAATTATCGCGGAATTAGTCTTTTACCAGCGCTGAGCAAACTATTTTGTAAAATACTCAACGGGCGACTGAGTGAATGGGCGGAAAAGCACGGTAAAATATCAGAATTGCAAGCAGGCTTTAGGAGAGGCTTCGCGACTACCGACAATATCTTTGTGTTAGATACCCTAGTAAAACAGGCGCTTGCGCGTAAACGGGGCCACTTATATTGCAGTTTTGTAGATTTCGAAAAGGCGTTTGACTCCATCAATAGGAAAGCTTTATGGCAAAAACTTAATGGGCTAGGCGTCTCACGTAAAGTTTTAAAAGTGCTGCAGAGCATGTACGAAGACGTAAATTTCTGTGTCAGGTGCGGTGATGGAAGTACAACGCGAAAAATAAAATCGACAGTAGGAGTAAGACAGGGCTGTCCTCTCTCACCGCTATTGTTTATCTTGTTTATAAACGATTTATTGACGTGGTTACAGGAAGCGGATACATCTGCACCGGAAATTGAGGGCCTGAACATTCCCGGACTACTATATGCTGATGATTTAGTTTTATGTTCGGAGACTATTGACGGCTTACAGAAAAGTTTAAATCTCTTAGAAACGTATAGTGAAACATGGGGATTAAAAGTAAATATTCAAAAAACTAAAGTAGTTGTCTTCAAGAATGGATTTATCTGGGGTAACAAAGAGAAATGGTTTTACGCTCAGGACGAGATCGACCGGGTTAAAACATTTACATATCTTGGGGCAAAATTTTCCATGAATGGGGGATGGAATAATCACATAGTGGCGGCGCACAGTAAAGGAAGAATTGCGCTCAAAGAAATCGTTTGCGCAGTGCGCAGGGTTCCGGAATTGTCTTTAAAGGTGTGCGATACAATGTTTAAATCGCTAGTTCTCCCAGCAATGAATTATGGGGCAGAAATTTGGGGAGTGGATAGGATAGATCGACTAGAAAGCGTCGAAACAGATTATTTCAAATTAATTCTCGGAGTCTCTAGATTCGCAGCAAATGCCGGAGTCCTAAGAGAGGTCGGTAGTGTAGGAATTTGGAAAGATTTTAAAATGAAACCCATTAAACTTTGGATTAAATTAGCAGGTGAACAGTCTGACACACTTATACATAGATGTTTTCGAGTGCAGTTACAGGGAAGCAACCAACGCCACTGGTCGTATAAAATTAAACTGCTACTGGAACGTGCAGGTCTGGGAGACGTTTCTCCGGAGATGGTGGGAGATAGGGGAACACGTGAGATAGAACGGTTAATTTCGGGTTGACTTGCGGATATTAAAAGGCAAGAGATCCTGGCAGCAACGGCCGAAAAACGTTCGCTAGTTGCGCAAATTCACGCGAGTCCGTTATGGGGTTGCGAACGTTACGTAAACACACTGCGAAAGGACGCAAGAGGGGGATACGCTTGGTTCAGGGTCGGGGGTGGATGCAACGTAGATTAAAGGACTCTAATGGTAATGGCATCTGTGTGCTTTGCGGTGATAGGGAAGACTGGATCCACATTCTTTTAATTTGCAATGCGACCGAAACTTGGAGAGGAAAATGGATGGGAATGGGAAATTACTACTTCCAACATAGGAACGTAACGCTCGCCCAAAACATTCTAGGTGATAAAAGATCTAACTTCATGAAAGAATTAGGAACATTTCTAGGAAAGGTTCGGACCATTAGAGAAACTGAAATTAGGGAGTGGGAAAACAGCACTGGTTAGTACGAGCAGAGCCTAGACTGGAGAGAAATAAATAATAAATCAATAAACTAACAATAATTAAGTTAGTCAGTAAGTTATGTTAGGTTAGTAAACAGTAAAAAAAAAGTTATAAGTTTTAGTCAATTGCTAAGTATAAGTAGATAAATAAGTCAATAAAAATAAATAAATTAACTTATAATAATTAAAATAAGTTAAATAAATTAAAATTAAATTAATTAAAATAAGTTAAATAAATTTAATTTAAATTAATTAAAATAAGTTAAATAAATTAAAATTAAATTATATTAAAATAAAATAAAAGGAAACGGTTAAAATAAAACACATTAGGAGGCGAAGGGAAGTAGGAATCGGAAATGTTAGGGCAGAGGCGTTGGTGCGGACGATTTTCTGTGGTGCTGTTTGTTTTCAGGTGCGGAGGAGGCCAAACACTGGAAGGAGAATGCCTGACGCCCGCGCCAAATAAATAAATGGTTTAAAAAACCGGATAGATTAGCATGTACTCGGCTTCTGACGGCAGGTTTTTCCCCCTTCAGGGGTTTTTTTCCTCAGCCGTACCTTATGGTCTCTTTTCCGCGGCTTTGATGCGAAGGAGAGACCATTTGGGGTGAATACCAGAATTCGAAAGGTTAGAACGCTGTAGAATGTAGGTATTGTAATGGCTTAAAGGCCTTCGGCCTAGCCACATTGCATCAAGATTTTTAATTTGCCTGTAATAATTACCTATTAAATAAATATATATATATATATAAATATATATATATATATATATATATATATATATATATATATATATATATATATTGTTTTTCTAATTATCGGAATTATGCAGATGGCAGCCATTACATTGCATTATCGCGTATATTTGCTTTCTTTAAAACGAGCGTGTGTGTGTCTAAGTGGGAGGAGGGAGAAGTGTACTGAAGAAAATATCGCGCGTGGCCTGTTTGCTAAGGTACTGCTTCAGCATTCGGTGTATCCACGAAAAACTATTGATCACAGTAGCAGATAGCTAGAATTCTTCTCCTGACAGAGGGGGGATTCGACGTAGCAACGTAGCTAAGGTCAAAAATTTGCCACCATCGAAACTCGAACCCTCAGACCTTCCATTGCCAGGGACAACTGTTGTTATGCTGAGATATTTCAGCCGGACATAATGCTGAGCCCTGTCAGTCTCCAACCTAAATTTCCGCGCACTTTTGCCAAAAAGGCAGTCGGAAGCAAATATGAAAAGCCGAAGTCCAAAAGGCGTGAGTCAAACGTACGACCTGACTTCGTGAGGATCTAGATGTTTCAACAGTTCTCCAAAACCCTTTCTCCATATTGTGTCGTTGGGTCGCATCGAGCGACAGCGGCAAATAGACGAGAGCCGACTGAGAAGTCTCAGTGCAACGACTGTTGCCAATGGAGGTCCTGAAGTTCCAGTTTCGATGGTGGCGAATTTTTTATCTTAGCTACGCTGCTATGATGATGATGTGAGCCCGTTGAATCCCCAAAAGGGCATGGACCTCCTGTCAGAACACAGGTGTGGTTCTGATTAACAGAACCAGTCCTAATGGGATTTTTAGTTTTTACCCTAACATTTACACTTTCGTTATTTACACTTAAAAACTATTTGCAGTTATTCACATTTAGCACTTCCCTTCACTAATGTTGTTACTCATTTGTTTCTCTTGAGCCTTCCGTGTTTTCCTGTCCTTGCTATTCTTGGCCATCTTGCCATGTATATTTATTTATTTATTAATTTATTTACGTCAAAAAAAAACAGTTAAAACTGCGTATGACCTGCTATGGGGAAAAGTTAATTGTGTGCACATTTTCAAAATTCTGTGATCCCTACACTAAGTCATATACTACTTAAATTTTGAATTTTGAAAGGGAGAAAAAAACAAACAAAAAAAACCCCCATGTAATAAAATCTATTTTCAAGAATAAATAAGCAATAAATTTTGAATTTTGAAAGGGAGAAAAAAACAAACAAAAAAAACTCCCATGTAATAAAATGTATTTTCAAGGATAAATAAGCAATAAATTTTGGCTCTTATTACTTCCTGCCGCGACATATTCTTATGGACAACATGGACATATTCTTAAAGACATCGGCCTATCTTTGTTTAGGACGTCCTTTGCTTCTTACTTTCTCGTCTATATACGTATCTACGGAGTAATACATGTAGTATAGAGAAAGTTATTTAAATTTTTTGTAGTGTTAGTGTCAAACAAACCCTAGACAATGACATGAACGTCATATTGCTCTATTCTTTTGTTTTTTCAAAATTTACAAAAATGTAATTTTTTTGACCTGTCTCTCACTTCCTTAATAATTACATTAGAGGCGATTTTATCACATTATTATATTTACGAGTACACGGGCTTTAAATAATGGCAAATAAAGTTTCTCAAGAACCCAACAGTATTCTATGAAAATTAACTCAAATTTCCGCATTTTCAACACACGCTGAAACAACATTTTCTCAAAAACGGCTCCAGATGTTTTCTTCAAACTTTTCCAATGGATAGTGATAATGGCACAATTTAATATGACGTAAAGTTCATTTTGCGATATTCTTTTGTTTTTTTCAAAAATTACATCATTTTATTTTTTTGAAATATCGATCATGCCGTTAATAAACACATTTCCTTCGATTTGTATACATTAATGCATTAGTGTGTAGAAGTGCTTCAAATGACATCAATTGAAGGTTTTCGAAAACTCAATACATTCCTATGAAAATGAGCTTCCAATTTCGCATTTACAGAAATGCTTAATCGCCATTTTCATAAAATCGGTTCAAGTTTTTTAACGAAAATTTCAGCTTAGAACGAGGTTTTACTCTTGTTTAATATTCTGTAAGTAATATTGGGGTTTTGCTATTTGAAAACCGAAACGTTGAGGAAATGCCGAAAAAATGTACTTTGGGCGACGATAGATGCCAGCTGGCAAGAAAATGGGGCAAGACCTTAAAGCCATCTGTACCAAGAAAATTAGAAAATGTTTCTACGAAAAAGTGTGAGCCATGCAGTAGCACCCCTAGTTTTTCCGCCTTGGGTTCCAGGTTGTTAACACATCAATCTATCTGTCATCTTTTAATCTTGCCTACGTTGCTATACTTGGATGCATTTAGAGCTGCCTCTGACATAAATCAGCTGTTACGGTGACATCCAATCGGAAGGTTGAACTCCACCATAGTCACTGTAGTGTGTTAGCTCTCGATCGGACGACACGTAACAGCTGATGACCAGTCAGAGGCACCTGGAAATAAAGCGCAGTATAGGTCGAATTCGCCCATTATCTGGTGGAAAATTCTAGTCGTCGGCAGCTGTGATCGGTATTTTCCCGCGTTTTCTCCGACCAATACCAGGCGAATACCGAATCACAAACCGGGAGCGGCAGCTCAGTGCATCAACTGATGTCACTGCAGCGCCTCTGACCGGGAGGTCCTAGGTTCGAGTCCTGACGGTGGCAGGACACTAGCTTTTCAGCTTGGTCGAATTCAGTCGCTGCCTGGAGGAGAATTCTAGCGACCGGCTGCTCTGATCGGTAGTTTTCCGTGGTTTCTCCAATCAACACCAGGCGAATGCCTGAGCAGAACCATACCCAACGGGCCACGGACCGCGCGCGATCTTTCTTTCCTCTTCCTTGTCCTATTCTCTCCCCCTTACACACACACACACCCACACACACACTAACATTCACTACACTATCACATATTCCGGGAGACCGGTCGGGAGCTTAGAGCTTGTCCCGACTGGGGCGGTGCCCCGCTGGTGGGAGGGTCCTGGTTAGGGCCAAACCCCACTAGCCGACGGTAGGTCGGCGCCGGATTTCGCCATCCAGCGGGTGAAGATCACCGCCATCTCCCGAGAAAAGTAACATGCACTACGCTAACGGGACTAATGACCAAAGCAGTTGACACGCCCGGAAACACGAAAAAAATCAATCAATCAATCAATCAATCAACCGAATCACAAACAGGCCACGGAGCATGTCGCAGCCAGGGGAAGCGAAGTTACCGTGTCGAAGGTGCTCGGTGTAGACGACCTCGAAGAAGCACGTCCTGGTCTCGAAGAGCGAGGGCGCGTAGAGGCCGGCGTCGGCCAGCTGCTGCGCGTAGCCGTGCGCAGCCACGCACAGCGCCGTCAGCGCCACCGCAGCGCCCCACGCCCACGCCGACAGCCGCGCGAAGCGGCGCCACTCGCCTCCGGCCCCGCTCCCGCCCCCGCCGCCGCTCTTGCGCCGCGCGCCGCCCGCCAGCGCGCCCAGCGGCTTCCTGCAATAACACACTAGCCTTGTTACTGACTTCCCATGCGCGCAAAAATTGAGAGAAAGTTGATGCTTCCGCACGTGAGAGAGTCTATGGTTTTGTTTGATACTCAGGACCTCTCTGTAAATATACAATGAAGCAGTTTCCATTTTCACTGAAAAAATAGAAATGTGTGATGCTGTTATTTAGTCTAATCTCATACTGCGCGCACTGATTGAATTCCTATTCTCTGAGCGTCTCTTCTTATGACACATGTGGGGTCATGCGACAGCCAGGCTTCAAACAAGAAGCTGCATGGCATTAAATTATTTGTGTTGTGTTGCGTTAGAGATCAGCAACGTTTTTGATAGTTTATGTATGTAAAGAGCTGTTTTGCTGTGTAAATGCTATCCAATGTTACTGCGGTATTCGTGAAGAGTTTTTACAAAAAAAAATAATTTATTGTTGTCTTATATAGAGAGTATTTCATTTGCTGTCCTGTAACAGCGTGTGTACTACTTTTTGGGAAATCATTTTGTATGGTTTTGTTCATCATTCATGCTACTGCAGGTTATTAGTTTATCATCTTTTTCAATGAATCGATATTCTGTTAAAAAAAACTATGCGAATACATATCTATAACGACGAGAAACGTTATGATTGAAAAATCTTATAATAAAAATGATGGGCGTGGGCGAGTGTTTTGTGGGTGTTTGTTCCACATAGCTTTTGAATTGCTGGAACAATTGCATTACTAGGCGACATTTTTGCCAAGTGTTGTGCTGTGACACGAGGTGTATATCAATCTGGATAGGTTTCGCTACGTGTTCTAGAATAACTCGCATTATCCTAGAGAAATGTACAGAATGCGTAGTGGGGCGGGAGCGGGGCGGGAGCGGGGCGGGAGCGGGGCGGGAGCGGGGCGGGAGCGGGGCGGGAGCGGGGCGGGAGCGGGGCGGGAGCGGGGCGGGAGCGGGGCGGGAGCGGGGCGGGAGCGGGGCGGGAGCGGGGCGGGAGCGGGGCGGGAGCGAGGTGGGAGAAATAAGTACCTTGGAACATCTAGATTTCAATAAAAGTTTTTCCTAACATCATCATTAAAAAAATTATTACTCTTTTAGGTGCGTATCTTTCTTCGGCGATAATCAAATTGAAGGTTTCAGTGACAGTTTAAGGAAATGTTTCGACTGCTGTTGAAGGACGTCTGTATTTCGAGGTCGCATAGGCACGCCCGCTCACATCCGGCTGAGATCACCAGCATGCAATTACCGGCTTCAATTTCAGAAGTGCTCGATTCCCTTGCGTACTTGCGTGGGGAAATTCCCACAGCTTTGTTTGTATTCGAGCAGTAATATCTTGAGCACTCAGACTATCAGTCTAAACTCAAAATGCGTTTGTATCTTGTATGATCTAATGTAATGCCACAGTATTATTTGTGGCAAAATGTACATGGTTTTGTTTCAATTATACATTTAATTAAGAAACATTTTCAAAATAACTTATTTCATAACAAAAGCTTTACTTACTGATTTTTTCGATCCCTTTTATTTAATCCATACACCCCGGGGGTTAATGATTTCTGTATTATTACGACGTGATGAATTTATTTTTGTACAAAGACGAGCTAATTAAATTGCAATAAATTGAAAAAGGAAAAAAATCACACATAGATTCAAGTGCTTCAAGGGGACAATTTGTAAATTTTCGCTAACGCTTACGCAGTAGAAAGAAAGTTATGTAATGCACAAAAGAAACGGCGAATTTTCGGGAGTAAACCTCTAATTTCCGGACCATGAAAACAAAAAAGTGGAAATATCCAGTTGCTACATTAAGAAAAAATATTCTAACACCAGGAGTAGTGAGAATCCATATCTTGTGGGTCCTAGATACCGAAAGTTCGATTGACGGCAAAACGTCCGTCCGACTGTCCATCTGTAAACATGACAAGCGCCTTAACCATGCGTAGGATTTGTTCCAAAATGGACATTCCACAGTCGATCTGGCTCGAGTCAAAGGTTTGAGATTTTGTAAAACATTCTTTAAATTTTGGGAGTGCATTACATGTAGCTCCACGGGGATTTAAAAAAAAAACTTATAAAGTTGACATACATTGAATTTTCACGATTAACTCTAAATTTTCGAAAATTGCAATTTGTTTCGGCCTCTTCGGCCTACAACTACAAAATTAAAGACAGAGATTTTTCCTTCAAATAAAATTTGTTTTCTATAGTTGATTATTTCAAGAAGGTCACGTATATTTTTTTGAAATTTTTACTATTGCGAGCAGAATGTACAATATTAAAAAAAACAACAACAAAAACGATTTTCTCGGAAACGGTCCCAAATTTTTTCTTTAGATATTTGGTAAGTATTTCTAAATGCACTCTATAAGATGACAGAAACGCCAAATTATTCTATTCTAGCTCTTTTAAAAAAAATACAAAAATATATTTTTCTGAATAATCTCTCACGTAAGTAATATTTTACATTAGAGGCAATGGGTTCACATTATTGTATTTACGAGTACATGCGCTTCAAATAATGACACAAAGTTTCTCAAAAACTCAACAGTTTTTTGTGAGAATAAGCTCAAATATCCGCATTTACAGAATTGCTCAAGCGCCATTTTTTCAAACATTACTCCAATTTTTTCTTCAAACTTTTCCAACTGACACTGCTAATTGCGGTGTTTAATATAACGTAAAGTTAATTCTTGGGCATTCCTTTGTTTTTCTTTAAAAAATTACACAAATGTCATTTTTTTTTAAATATCTCTCATGCCGTTAATGTTCACATTTCTAGCAATTTGTAAATTCTATTGTATTTGCGAGTTAAAGTGTTTCAAATGATTTTAAAATAAGTTTTTTGAAAACAAAACAATTTTCTGTGAAAAATAGTTTGAATTTTGTATTTACAGTTAGGCTTACACGTCATTTTCTTAAAACGGCTAAACATTTTTTAATGAAAATTGCTCTTTAGGGCGACGATTTCACTTTTTTAATGTTCTTAAAGTAATATTTCGGTTCTACTTTTAGGAAAGCGAAAAGTTGAGAAAACTTTCAAAAAATGTACTTGGGGGGTCGATAGATGGCTGCAAGCAAGAGGATGGGGAAGACCGTAAAGTGAGTCCACCACAAGGAAATTTAAAAAAAAAAAAAAAAAAAAAAAAAAACAGGAAATTTTGTGCCTCTAGTAACTTCGTCGTAAACGTAGGTATGTACGAAGTAATATACGTGATATAGAGAAAGTAATACTGCGGTACATCGATTTCGAGCATTCCAACAGAAGAACACATTTTGGGGTCCTGATACCGAAAAACTTTTTTTTCTCAAAACGACCGTCCGTCCGTCCGTCTGTCCACATTCGAGATATATATTAAGACTTCCATCAGAGCCTAGAAAACACTCAATTATAATATTATGTGATTAACGAATGTCTATAGATTTTCATGGGAATACAACAATATTCATACACATGTATACAAAACATCAAAGCCGCCTAATGCGGCTGTCGTTATCATAACCAAGGAGAGTTGCGACAATAAGAGCAAGTGGACACGAGACGAACCGTCGGCCTTCTTGTGGCGACGGACATTAAGACCCATGCATTCACAATGCAAACATAAACATACGCATGACGTTAATATAAAAGTTAGGAGTACGCCCATAAGCGGACTCAATTCACAATGCGTTCGCATAAGTATAACACGTAAGACGTTAACTTAATAGATTGCTAGCTTCAAGCTTCTGCTTATGTCAGAAATAAGAAATGAACCAATCAAGCTCGTTAACATAAATCGAGTATCGAAATTAGTCGATAGACGATCTAATGCAATCCATGGCAAGAGCCTCCCGTCATGGACACAGTCGATATATAGAAATCGATTCCCACATCCAACCAATAGGAAACTAGAATGTCTCACAGTCAATAGAAACTCTTATTTTGCTTACGTTTATGTTAAACATTGTGAATACTTCATTCTATCACTTATATTAATGTTCACGTCTAACGTGTTATGCATATGTTTGTGTTTGCATTGTGAATGGGTCTTTAACCTGCATTCGGCGACGAAAGCTGAAGGGTCCTTATAACGACCCCTGTTGTCGCCTTCGAGGTGGGTGACCAACAGTTGGATTTTCTTAACCATACATACTAAATCACAGACATATAACACGGGACAAGCATAATACACGGTCTACTCATACATACAGAACATATAAACTAATTACTGTGCACATCGAGCAAACGGAACAATGCTCCGATAAGAGTGAAAGCTCAGGGACGGAGCCTAAACATGATTTCTACATATGTCCGTCTATCCGTCCGTATGTCCGTCCGTGTTTGTTCGTCCGTCTGAACATCAGCAGCGCCTAAACCATACGTAGGGTTTTTTCCAAAACAGATATTCCTAGTTGATGTGGCTCGAGTTCAATATCTGGGAATATTGAAAAACATTCTTAAAAAATTGGCGTACTTTACATGAAGCCCCAGGGGTCTTTTAAATTGTTTTCAAAAACGGCTTTACTATTTTCTTTTTAAATTTCTTGTAACAATAAAGTACACTTATAAATATGGCATAGGTCTCATTTTCAGGGTTAAGTCTGAATTTTCGAAAATTTCAAACTTCAATTTTTTTCCGGCGTTTTGATACAATTACAAAATTGAATATAGATATTTTCCCTTCAAGACAACTTTTTTCTTCCTAGTTAGTTCTTTCATTAAGATCATGTAAAATTTCTTTGAAAATTTCGCGCATTATTGTGTGCAATTTGTGCAATATTACAAAAACAAGATATTCTCAAAAACGCCTCCACATTGTTTCTGTAAACTTTTGGTCGGGATAGTGCAAAATATACTCTATTGGATGACATAAAAGCCATTTAGCTCTTTTTAAAAAAAATACAAAAATGTAATTTTTTACTACCTTCTCCCGTCCTTGCTATTTGCATTAGCGGCGATTTGTTCATACTATTTCATTTAAGAGTACATGTGCTTTACCATAACTTAAAATAAATCTAATTTATCGAAAATTCAAAAGTTTTGTGTGAAAATGAGCTCAAAAATCCGAATTTTCAGAAACGCACAAACATTTTCTCATTTTACTCCTTTTTAATATTGTAAAAGGAATAATTCGAATCTACCATTATGGAATCGAAAAGTTTAAAATTCTTAAAAAAATGAATTTTGGGAGGCGATAGATGGCGGCTGGCAAGAGGATAGAGCAAAACCGTATAGCTAGCCTAGACTAAAGAGATTAGAAAACTAAGTTGTAGGAGAAAATACATTCTGTAGTACCACTAATGCCACTGGTGCCATTCTGTAGCACCACTAATAATAAACCTACTTTGCTCTACGCGCGAAAAATATTAAAGATAAAAATTGGAGGTTTTTGAAGAAAAGTTGTTCATTTTTTTCTTTAAAATTGTCTTTATTTCACCAAAGTAAATGCGAAATCCACTCTTATATTTCAAAAATGTGCATGACGTTATTTAAATATCCAATTGTGAAGAACAAATTTCATGAAAAAACGATCAATATTGTAGTGTGAACGTCAAAAAATTTAAACCTTTTGTAATTTTGGTCTCTGCGCTATGTTCATATGCATACTTCACTCTATTTGCCATGAAATGTTTGAAACTATTTTTGATAAATTTTTGAAAATGTCATTGAGGCTCCATGTGAAGTACCCACAAAAATCAAAATATTCAAGTTCAAATTAGTAGGGCTGGAATTCCTCCAGATCGATGGGGGAATATCGGTTTTTGAGAAAATCGTCTGAAAGTTTTAGTCTCTGGTTTTGTGGGCGAAGGGACAGAGAGACGTTTGGCTTAAATCAATGTCGGTATCAAGGACCCATAAAATGAGAGATTCTGAGACTGCTCGCACATTCGTTATCTATCGTTGCATCTTTGCCCGCCCACTCGGAAGGCATTCCCCGATAACAGGTCTGTAAGTGCTGGAAGTGCAAATGAGTGATTTTAATTATCACTTCAATTAAGTATTTTGGAAGTTCATTTCTCCTGCTGATTTTTATTCCTGAAATTCCCGCCAATCAGCCACTGCACATCATTCTACGCGAGGGAACAATTTCTACCGCTGGAAATGAATTTGATGGAAAGACAGTTAGGGAAGAAGAATACTGTCAGCAATCGTTGTTACAGATCTTTCTCTGCATCTTCCTCTGACTGACACAACTACAGGTACTTCTGACTTCGTACTGTTCTTCAGTTGCATCAAACTACAATTCTCGCAGACATTCATCAACGTGCAGTGTGACATACCAATATGTCACTGAATATTGTACAACATTTATTATAAATGGCGTCAATTAAAGGGGATAAATTATGTGAATATGCTAGCATAGCAACGGTAAGCGAGCCGTCGTCAAGGTCAACATATTCATGCAGTGACAATCGCGGAGACGGCTAGTTAATTTTATATAGAATTCTGGGATTGGCCGAAAAAGCAGTGACAGTCGTGAAGACGGCTAGTTCGTTTTGCAAGAAATTTAGAGATTGGCTAGGTACGAAAGTACATCAAATGTTATCTGCAAATAAACAATCGAAATTATGAACCGAGCTTTGCAGGGCTGAAAGAATACGAGAGACATTCATTCTGACTGATGCCGTGCTCATGAACGGATCGTGCTCCAATTAATGTTAGGAGTTTTTTTTTCTTTGGGGACTTGTAAGCATCTACTAGGGAATGGATATTGAGAGAACATCAAAATTGGAACTCTAAGTGTGACAGTGGAGCTTAAAATATTTCATGTGAACGAGCTGGAGGGACATTGAGGGCTTGGGCGAAGTTGTCAGTGATTGGACTGGAATGTTAGCAGCAAATAGTTTATTGATCTGATGAACGGTGATTGAAGTGTGCTTCCGAGAGAAGAAGAGAGAAGATGGTGTCTGGACCTGAGGACGGCGGCGTCGGAGATGGATAAAGATGGTCCAAAAGCGCGCGAAGACATAAGGTTGGAACGGTCATGACAAACGTTTAATTTTATATTGGGTAAAGTTATACAATACTAAAATTGTTTTAAATTGTTTAATAAATTTCCATGTTTTTGTGAAATGAATATATGATTTTTCATTGAGCCAATTCTAGCAATGAAGTAGCAAGATATAAAGATATTTGCTTTTCAGGTTCCTCGACCGAGTTTGTCGGAGTATATTGACAATGAGTAATTCATGACAGCAGACAGCAGTGACAATGAGTAATTCATTTGTGTATCGGTTATCATTAATCTCAAATACTGTTACAAATAATATCAAAGAACTTAACTTGAGCGATCTGTGATATTGCGGCCCGACTATTGGCTTTACATCTGTGTTCCCGAACTCAAAACTGGTCCCTAACGGATTAGTGGTGGATAAAAGGGGTTTGCATTTGGTTTCCTCACAGTTCCCTCATTTCACCTGCCTCTTCCCGGTACGCCGCATTCAGTTTTACCGCTGAGTGATGTCAGAGGTTTTCGCGACCAGTCATGCCGAGAGATTTCACAGTTTTTACTGTTTTTGACGATCAATACATAAATCTCTCATTCCACCATATAAACGTAAACATGAACTCCTTAAAATTATAATTATCAATGAGTCAAAACCATTTTTCCACTCCAGACAGGACTACAACGAATAGAAACTACCGTTTCAATAAATACTACTGTCCTGCAGCAACAAAAATGCTGTTGAACAAAACTACAAGAATGGTTTTCTAAAAATTTGTACGCACACTGCTGACAATCAACTCAGTAAATACTCTGTTACCATACTAGAATAAATAAAATATTTTAACCAAAACTGTCTTCAAAAATTCTGGAATAATTTGGTATAGTATGATCGGATACATAGTACAACTGTTCTTTACATACAAAGAATATCATAATAGTTGGTGTTCCATAACACAACATGTGAATAGCAAACGGTGGGCGGTCTCTTCCTTGGAGTCTTTAGAGCTTCAGCTGGTTATAATTAGTGTTACACTAAGTATTAGAATAGGCAATATAAGCACTTTTGTACTTTTCAGTTAAAATCGAAATTCTTTCATTGTTTTTGTATTTTTACCGAGTTCCTGGATATCTAATAAAACCATAAACACTTTTCGCATGGTCTGTGAGTACATAGGTCGCATGTTCTGCGGCTACACTAGTTTTCTTTAAAGTTCAGTATCTTTCCGCATTGGAGATCACTAATGTGGATTTCTTATATAATTAATATTATTACTATCTTACTTGCTTACTATTACTAATTTCCAATGTGCGCAGAAATTGAAAAAAAAATAAGCAGACTCGGCCATGCAAAATGTGTCTATTGGATAAAAATCGAAAAAGAATGAGTCAATTTCAATTTTGTTTAAAAAATGCAAATATATGTTACGTTAATACGCAATTTCCCATATCTGATGTTACGAGGACATTCTCATTCTCTGTGCGTCACTGCCTTCGACAAAGCTGACGTCATTCGACGAGGAAGGATAAAAGAAACTTCAGTTCTGCCATGTAGTACTTTACACATAGGACAGCCATTTTTTCGCTTCCAGGTCCCTATTCTTCACACATTTGTTAGAAATATTTTGCTGCTGCAGCCCATTAATATACACTGGTATCACCAGTCTTCATATTTCTAAAATAAACGAGTGTGTGCAACATTTCTTCAACAATAAAAGTGAAATTGGCCGAGTTAGATCAGGCCTGCATTGCTGATGTCTCTGTAGTGACAGACAGTGAGGTCCTAGAGTTCGAGACCCATCAGAGTAGAAATTTTCTAGCTTTAGAGCTAAGTAGAGTTAAACGAATGTCTAGAGGAGAATTATAGTGGCCAGCTGAACTTATCGGTAGTTTTTCGTAATTTCTCCGATCAAAACCAGACGAAAGCTAGAGCAGTACCCTACCAAACTGGCTCCACACCGCGTGCGATTCTCTTTCTTGTTCTTTTCTCTCTCTCTCTCTCTCTCTCTCTCTCTCTCTCTCTCTCTCTCTCTCTCTCTCTCTCTCACTCACTCACTCACTCTCTCTCTCTCACGCACACACATTCCTACACTGCCTGACATGTCGGAAGACCAGTGGGGAGCTTAGAGCTTGTTTCGGCGGAGGTGGTTACCCGTTGGGGGAGATACCCGGAGGCAGAAATCCTCCGCAAGCAATGTGTAGTTCTGCGCTAGATCTCTACATGTAACGTATTGTACTACTACACAGAACGACCGGCGGTGCACGCCACGTCATAGGGGATTAGAAGGGAGGCATCCAGGATGCCAGAACAAAGAGACAACTGGCAGAAGCGGAGACACGCCGAGGTATTTTGGGAATTTCTAAGAATGTAGGGAAAGGGATGCCCAAAATGCGGGACAGAGCATTTTTGCCGCGTAGTGCCGCGTGCAAATTTCTTAGAATCCATGGAAATGGATGTCCAAAATGCCTGGCAACGCAAGAAGAAGGCAATAACAACGCGGCAATAAGGCTGCGTGCAAAAGCACAGGTTTCAGGTCACGTGGTTGGGAGCTATATAAGCGCGAACGCAGAGCGCGAGGGCGGGTTTCGAGCTGAGTGAAAACCTTGTGCGAACGGACAAAACTTGCGCCCAGGGTGGTGCGGAGACGAACTAGGCTCATACGGCAACCCATGTGTTGGGACGCCGTGGTGGAACACTGCTTCCACGGGTGACTGAGGTCGCCGGAGCTGTATGCTGGGTGCGTAGGCTTGCTGAGCAGTGGCGCGGGTCACTAGTCAGACATTGTATTGTTAAGGATTGCTCCTGCGATCGGGGGAGTAAAAGTCTATCAGAGCTATGACCAACGTTTAATTATTTAATATATATCTTTGAAGCTCGTGTCTGTGATTGCTGTGTATTCTCACGACGTCACAATGTATCAGGGGACAAACACCGCCACTTACAGGAATAAAAACATTCACTCCGCTAACGAGACTAATGAGCATAAAGTTGACGTACCCGAAAACTTTAATGAACCGATCAACAAAAGGTAAGGTCTTTCGCAAATCCTTCCTAGAATATATAATATTTTTTTATTTTGTTTCCAGCATTTGTTTCATATTTGTTCACATACCCATAAAATATTCGAAATTAGATAAAGAGCAGGCTACTCACTTGAAACCTCTGGCCAGGTTAATGGAGATGGAATTCAACCACGTGCCCGCCGCCACCAGAAAGAAGTAGATCGCGTACGCTACAAAGAAACGAAACAGAAGTTTTTAGTTTTAGTTCCGGTGTGTGATTAAGATTCATTATCTTTCGCCGAGTACACGTAAAATTAAAGTTACAAAAACGTTGTTACGTGGAAGAGAAGAAAACATTAAAAACACATTTAGGCAGTTCTTTTTAACATATAGCAGCGAAATTGTCCGGTAAACATTTTCAAATGCATACTTTCCCAGATTTCTGTAAGATACACATTTTAAAGGCAGATATTTATAAGTTCTGAGGTGTCACGAAGCCATATAAATTTCAGACAATGTTTTTCTAAAATATTTTAATATAAATAATAAAATTTAATTATGAACAAACTAAAAAAAGCGACTTTATATTATTGTGGAACAAAAGCGTATTGTTTACAAATGAAAATATGCACAATAGTAAGTCTGGGAAATGGACGAGAACTAAATGCTCGAATGCAGTGTTGAGCAGGCAGGCGGCGTGGCACGCGAGCGCGCGCCCGTGTGTGTGTGTGTGTGTGTGTGTGTGTGTGTATGAGAGCCTCACCGTAGTACTTGCAGTAGGCGTCGTCGCGGTCGAGGAAGAACCAGGCGGCCTGCGTGGCGTTGGCGGCGAGCACGCAGGCGGCGTGGCACGCGAGCGCGCGCCCGTGTGTGTGTGTGTGTGTGTGTGTGTGTGTGTGT
>BLKR01008468.1:0-19075 GCA_011170035.1 Teleogryllus occipitalis
TCTTCTTTGGGTACACCAGACACATCACTGCGAGGGGCTCTTTCCAAATTTAAGTTTGGCTCTAGAAAATACAATTTGAAAAGATTAATGGGATATAGTAAAGGACAAATTATTTCCCCTCGCAGTTACAAAAAAATTCAGGTAGCAAAATATACTGAAATTTTTCACTCTCATCAACTAAATTCCACCATTCCCATTAACTGTAGGTGGTATTCAGACCGTATTAAGGCTCTGTGTCTGGCTGTTCAGGGAAGTAGTGCTAAAGCCTACCGGCTGCTCAGACATGTGTTTATCTTACCATCGTTCAAATCTCTGATCCGCATTCGTCAGAGTGTTCCTTTAACCACGGGCATTTCCAAGATTGCTTAATAGCAAGGTTAAGCAACTCTCTACTATGTCGGAAATTGATAAATTATGTGTCCTTGTATTAGATTAAATGAGTTTGACCAAACATCTTGATTATGATCCTATTCAGGTTCATGTTGTGGGTAACCAAGATTTGGGAGGGAGTCGCGATCCCTCTTTTGCTAACCATTCTCTAGTGTTCATGGTGCGTGGTCTGATATCTGAATGGAAGCAACCTGTTGCTTTTTATTTGAGTCAGGCCATTAGCAAAGGAAATCTAGAAGATGCAATCAAGTTTTTAATTTTCAGAGTGTAAAGCTGTAAGTTTATTATTTTGTTTTAGAATCATATTATACTGTATGACATCCATATTTAATTTTGTAGTGGAAAATAAATAAATATATCTTTTCGTTTTTAAAAATGTCTTTTAATTTACAAGTTACCCTTGCCTTTCCCAAAAGCAAAATATAAGTAATAATTATTCATTTCTTACGAAGCATATGCATGGAACATTCTAACTCAATGGCAAAGTGCAATACGATTTCCATATGCGACTACCGCGACACATACGAACGTCACTGCAACTACTTGGGAGAAGTTCGTTACACGACGTTCCGTTAACACGGCCGTGTCCGCCCACTGCCCCGACGCACTCGGCTCCTTCGCATTCGCCGAGTGTGCTCTAGCTGGCTGATCACGAAGGGCATTGGCGGCGGACTGTCAATCGCAGCTTCCGAACGGCGCGTGTTTTGAAGTACCGTGTTAAGGAAACGCTCTGAGAGGACTTGTATTCCCCTCTTGTTAAGAAATATTTAATAAAAATTGCATCGCAATTGTTTGAGTGTGCACATGCGAACGTGCGAATACCCACGAGCCTCCACTGATGAACTCATATGTTTACTCCGATTCTCTATCGGGCGGGTGCCCGAACGCATCTGATGCCCCCTCGTCTCGTGTGACCGGCGGTAGCGAGTATATACTCTCTGGTTCAGGGTAGTAGACGATTTTAATGAGATCATCGGTGGGTTGCATGAACGTATTTAAAGGACCGTTAAACGCTATTGGTCCTGTAAGTGATGTAACAGAAGAAAGCGTTGCAAGAACGTTATGTTTAACGATACGTTAAAGTACTCTTTAAGTTACAGATGGAAAATTGGACCTGTAAACAGTTAACCATCCGTTAAGGCTAAATGTACCGAAAAATACTTTAGGAAAAATCAATAGATCGCAGCACCATCACATTTACTAGATCGATAACGTCTCAAAAAATTGTCCGATTTTCGATCTGTAAACGGCAGTGGACTACTTTTTAAAATAGAATTTATGCTACGAAGCCATTTTTCAAAAAAGATTTTCAAAAAGTTTTTAGAAATTTTTTCTCATAGTTCTGGGAAGAAATTAATAACTGTGGGCTCATAGCGCGATGACGACATGCTTCCTGAATCCAAAGCCGTGTCAACCATGCAAATCGGATCAATAGGAGCGGCGTAAAGTGAAATTTCGGGAAAACTCGTCTCCCCCTCGTTCCCGCTCCACACCGTTGCGTCACCCGCCTGACTCTTGTGGGCGCTCCCTCGACGCGGCCGAACGGCCAAACCCGGCGGCCTGCGGCACGGGAGGAGTCCGTGTTCTCAGGCAGGCAAGAAAGGGCAGTCGGTTTATGCTTTCGTCCCTTTCAATCTCAATATATTTTTCTCCACTTATCAAACTAGTGATGCTGTAACACAACCAAACGGTCTCGTATCATCTGTAATAGTCATAAAACTATATATCTTGTTCACATATTTCCGTCTTCCTTCGAATACCATCAAAAAATTATTTGAGGCATTACCCAAAATATCGATTCCGATTTGGAAACTGATTTCAAAAAGAAAATTGAACTAGTTGTGTAGATGTCATCAATATTCCATGTTCTAACATCTTATTTTACATACATTTTACTTCCGTTATCATTCCACTACCAGAAAGAATGAGCCGAGATTACGCACGAGCTCATTTATCCTGCGACTCGATTTTTGACCTCAAAACGGCGTTTGTCTTCTTGATAGATTTCACCTGATGAACCTGTTTCCCCAAGTAAAATAGGCGAAGCAAATTTTAAAACTGTTTTTGTACTTTCGGGCAAATTCGAAGAAGTGGTAAAATAGCGCGCATGCGAGATGCATCCTGAATCCAACGCTGTAACAAACATTGAAATCTAATATTAAGAATCATGACATGTCCCAGCTTACTTGCCAAGTTATATTGATATAAAATGAATCTGGTATATTTGTATAAACTTGAAGATGGGAATAAGTAATTCCCGGCGCGTCATTTTGGTACAAACTACGTAAATGATAATGTAAAAGGATATCGTGTAAATCATTGTATCATGACACATTTATGTATTTTTTAATGCATTGAATTGTCATGGAAGCAATAAAATTTTAACCCTTAGATAGGAATACCATACTAGAAGAGGAATATTCGTCTATGAGTCGGATAAATTATGTTTTGTTATACAGTTATTAATTCGGCAACTTTTACATTTCTACATTGAGATACTATTTTTCTGAAGATCGTACACGCTTTTCTGTAACATTTAATCGGGTTGCAATTCAATTTATAAGATTTAATATACTACTAGTAAAACATGGTTTACCGGTCCCACTGATAAACCTTCTATTAGGGAATGTGAATCAGAATGCAAAAGTATTAAATCGGTGATTCTCATCTAGGTGTCGCAGATAGGGATGCTACATTGATGTTGATACTTTCAAAACAGATTTTGTAAAGACACATGAACATATTTCGTAAAAAAATGAAACATTTATGAAACCTGATGTTTATTATCGATGTTTTAAGCTTGATGAGTTGTTTGTGAATGAAAAGAATCGATAATCGTATGAACAAACTGTTCTTTTATATACGCGTACATGTAAAATTCCTGGGAGATAAGCAAAGAATTTGCACTCTCTAATCTGACTCCTCTCCACTCCATCCATAACTATTGTGAAATTGTCTTACAGAATCACCTTTTGACTTATAAAATGCTTATGAATTACACGTGACATGTCAACAATCCTTCTCTTTATGATTTTATTGCTATTTACTCGTACCATGTAGTTGCAAATGAGTCATTTACCGTTTATTTAGAGGGAAAGGTAAACACTTGATTTCTATTATTATAAAAGTTGCATAAAAAGAAAGGCATTTCCAAACCTTAGTTTTTAGAAAACATTGGCTCATACTTCCGGTTTTGAGCCCCGATGTGTTGGGATTCCTTGGGCCTCCGGATTTTCCCCGGCCGCTCGAGAGAAACAATGAGAAGCTTTTCCAGGTATTTGGGCTAATCTTCACCTGCAATATTTAAAGCAGTAACGGTTCAATTACCTGAAATTTTTACAACTTCATAATATAGAGAATCAGTCTGTTAGCTACTGACCACAAAATGGACATGAACTTGTTTCCTACTTATGTGAAACATTTTGCTTCAATATCACTATTTACAGTTGAGTTGGAGGAACATATCCTACATCGAATAATTCTGAGCCATGGAAGGGGAGGTCTCTGTTAGTGACATTACCGAGCGTTCGAGAAAACAAAAAGAAAGAAAAAAAGAACAAAATGAAAAAAAATCACGAGACATGAATCGTTCAAACCGTAAGGTAAGGAAGCCTAACATATTTTTTCAAAAAATATGTCAAAAATAATTGTTTCTTGATAAAACGAGAAAAAATGAAGGCGCTCTTTTTTGCCAAACGTGTCAATGGATTTGTATAAAATTCTTTAAGTCGGGATATTCTTACTTTAATAATAAATAAATTATATACTTTTTAATAAAATTTGCAATAATGGATTTGTGCAAAAAGCTGCACAAAAAGGATGCAAGAAAATGAATGTTAATATATCCGACGCGAAACTCACGCTAAAATTCAACCAAATATACATTTAAATTTTATATTAATATATTTAGCTATCGTTATTACATAATTAAGAATTGAGTACAAATAAAATATTATCATAAATTTGATGCTATAATATTTTTGCGTTTTTCTCGAAAAGGAGGTTAACCTGTCACGATTTGAATGTTTGCTCATTTCGCGCTCCTTCCTTTCCAAGCCCAGCGCCGCCCGGCACGCGCTCAAGTGTACAGTCACCCTTCTGACCTGGAAGTAGGGTCGCACCTCTGGCACACTGCTGTTCTGATAGCGTGAGTTTCCTGACCTCCGCAGACATCTCGCTGCGTTCTTCGGCGGGCTGCGTGCTACACTAGAGCAATTCGATATGCCCAAGCATGGTGGAAATAACAAGGTGTCGCGCTCCGGAGGATGCGCAGTAGCAGCCAATCACGTTTTAACCCACGGATGAAGCGAAAACGGCTGGCACACCTGTTCATTTGCTTTCCGTTTGCGAAGGAGATAGGACGTGTTTGGCAAGGCAGTGCGAAAGCAGTGGAAGATCGTGGTTTTGTTGGCGTGGGAAAGGTATGTTGTGGATTTGTGGTGCAAGTTATTACAATTATGTATTGTATGTGACTTGGCTTTAATAATTACAAAAGCATACATCACATTCCTATAATGCCTTATATTTAATCACTTGTTTATTACCAAAATTTTGTTGTGTTATACTAAGAAAATGTAAATTATTTTCATGTGGAGTTCAAGATGCCAAACTGCTGTGTTAAAAATTGTCCTAATAGGACTGGGACAATAGGTGGTGGGAAATATACATATTTCCGCTTCCCAAAAGAGCCCCAATTACGAAAGGTGTGGATGGAATGAAGAAACTTTTAAAGCAGATCATGGTAAATTTCAAAACGTTTTGAATAATTAAAATCCAGTGGCTTGCGTTTAGTTCAATACATAATAGCTTCATTGAATATTCTGTGGTTATAATAGCTTTATTGAATGTACATATGTGAATATAATCTGGACAGGGACTGTATATTCTTTTATATTTTGTATTTGGGATAAATTGTTATTGTTGATGAAAGAAATGAAAATGTGAAATATTTAATTGTAAATGGTCAGTTTTAGAGAATGAAGATTATTAACATGTATAAATTGTTCTAACATGTAAAAAATGTCCAAACATTTTACATATCATACTTTGTTTCAGTTACAAAAACTGCAGGAAATTTTTGTTGGTTTAAATTATTTTACTAAATCTTAGCCATACAATAATTTGATTGTATTGTCTCTTAAAACACAAAGGAAATTTATACATCAATTTTCAAGTAATAAAGAAATGAATTTAACTTATAAAAACTTTCAAAACTGTATTTTAATGTACTGAAATTTATTATGTACATGTATAATATAGTATGTATGTAATTAATGAACTCAAAAAGCAGGCGCGGCTCGTCATTAAAGGCTGTAAGGCGGAGCCTTCCCTACAAAAATCGCCGCCCAAAAGAATGTAAAAAATATTTATAAATGTATTTATTTGTTAATAATGGATTTGTGAGTTATATTATGTAATAATCATATCAAAATTTTTATATGATAGTGCTACAACGCTCGTTCGTAACGCATTTGAAGCTGTTGACAGGGAAGAGAAAAGCGTTAGGCTCCCACTTCATTCTGCCATAAGCCCCTGTGTAAAACGAGGAGGGCGTGACGTCATGCATTCGCTGCACAGGCTTACGGGCGGACGAAGGCTGCGGCCTGGCAGCCTTCAAGGGTCAGGACCTGGGCGCGGCCGAAGCCTGGGTGGGCGTAGGGTCTGAAGAACGGCGTGCTCACCAGATAGCAATACTATGCAGCTCAGTGAGAAGCACTGAGCATTAACTAGTTGTTCAAATACGCGGTAGGAGCGCTACTCCCTTATCGGAATGTGTATACAAATACTTAATTTAAAAACCAAGTCCTAATGAAAAACGTAGACAAAACTGAAGCTGATGAAACCACTGATAGTGCCACATTATCACAACTGGTTTTTATTTTGAGATATGAGATAATGGGGAAAACAGAGGAAAGATTCGTAAGCTTCGTTCAACCTCAGAGACACAACGCAGAAGGCAAAAGTGATGCCATCTTCACAATTCTTGAGAAAATGAAGATACATGAGATTCCTGAAAAACTTATTGCTCAAAGTTATGACGGTGCTCCCGTCACGACTTGTCATAACAATGGGGTTCAAGTGAAAATAAAAGAAAAATATCAGAAAGACCTCTTTATTCACTGCTACGCCCACCAATTAAATTTGGTTGTTGAACGTTGCGTTACCGGAAATAAGCAAGTGAATTTTTTTTTAGTAACTTGGAAGGAGTCTCAACATTTTTTTCTCAGTCTCCTAAACGAACTGCAGTCCTTGACGAAGTGGTGAAGAAACGCATTCCCAATTGTCCCCAGTCCATCAGGTGGAATTTCAAGTCGCGGTGCGTTACCACTGTATACAAATACAGAGAAGAAATTTTAGTGTGTTTAAACACAATTATTGAATGTGAAAGTAGCGACTACAAGACAATTAATAAGGCCATGGGGCTTAAATGTTTCTTGCAGGACGACGATTTCCTCTTCTGGCTACAATTCCTTTAACAAAGTCATGCCTCATTGCGATATTTTATTCAATGAACTTCAGCAGAAGAATATAGATTCAGTGAAAACGCTGAAGTACGTTTCTGAATTTGTTTGTTCCATACAAGAAATTAGAGTTTCACTCGACACTGGGGAGAAGAAGAACCATCGGCAAAACGCGTGCGTTTTACAGAGCCAAGAAAAGTGTGTGCGAGAGAAGTTTGCGACATCATAATAACGCAAATCAAGGACCGTTTTCTTTTCAGCGATCATCTTTCGGTGGCAAAGTTGTTTGAGCCATCATTATTTCCACAACACAGCAAAGCATTTCCAGAAAAAGAATTTAAAACTGCTGTTGACTTGTATCATTTAAACTATCGATTTACGCCACGAATTAAAAGTACTGTACAGTCGAGCAGATTTTGTAGGGGCATCGGGAGCGTTAATTTTGCTGAACTTTATTTATGAGAACAATTTAACAAAAGTTTTTCCAGAAAGTGTCAAGCTCCTTAAGATTATTGTGACCATCCCGATGACCACTGGTGAAGCAGACCGTTGCTTTTCTACTCTCAAAAGGGTGAAGACCTTCATTCGAAACACAATGAAAGAAGATCGACTGTGTGCGTTGGCAATGTGTTCCATTGAAAAGGAGTTATTGTCATCACCGAACTTCAATGAACTCGTTATAGACTACTTTGCAGAACAGAAAGAGAGGAGAGCTGACTTCATTTACAAACAAATAAACTAAAGTAAGCCAAATATTATAAGTATGTAACGTTAACATAGTTGTGCTGCGGTGCACTCCCCCCCCCCAAGCAATTAAACAGTTGCAGCCTACCCCATTTAGAAAACCACGAGCCGCGACTGTCAAAAAGTGTAATGTAAACTTTGCAGGTAGAGTGTGCCAACAGCACTTTGAGAGTATGCTTTAAAAACTACAATTCACTGCAGATGCCTGGGAACAAACGTTTAGTTGCTGGATCTGTACCAACAAAATGCTTAATGTTGGCAAGAAAATCAAGTGAAAAGTCTGGGTAAGAGAATAGTATTATTTATTATACACTTGAACTACTTGTGATTATTATTCATAATAATTTAATTTTAAATACCTTTAGTAATAGAGAAGATATGATAATAGAATACATAATTTTATTGTTATCTTGTAGTGAGAGGACACCTCTCTTTGCATATAAGGAGCTTGTGTCTTCATTACGGAGAAATTCTGAGGTATAAATAAAAATGTTTTTTGTAAATTGTTTTATTCCTCTTGATCCATTAAGGTTAACTTTCATTTGCATTCATAACGTACTTTACGTAAAAGTTAAAACCAATATGTTTTCTATATTTTATCAGATTTGATGTATTACATTTTTAGCCACTTTTGATTCTTTTATATTTGATGTTTCTTTGTATACATTCTGAGCAGCCATTGACATATTTAAATGTGATTTGTTTTTTGTAAATGTAACATGGTGAATTTTTAAAATAAATTTTTTTTGAATGGTTATAAATATTTGTATTTGATTCATTCCTATTAATCCTTTAAGGTCTGCTTTCCTTTTTGGTCTTACCACTTTAAATAAGAGTTAAAATGAGGTGAAATTTTGTCTACTTGAGCATTCAAAAATATCCAATTTTAATTTAATTATTACATTTGTATAAATTCTCTCTAGACAGTTGAAATATTTCTGAAAATTTGTGAACAAATAAATTCATGAATATTACCAATTGAATACTGTCTTTGAGTCCTTGTTAAGTGATTCCTAATTTTTATTGTAATTATTACAAATACTATATGTTCATGAATTATATATTAAATTGCATGGTGGTTATTTCCACCTTGATAAAATGGTTAGAAACAGGTGTAAAGCCTTATTACAATATGTTTTTTCTTCTCTATGTTCTTTGCGGATACTTGAAACATTTCAAAAATTTTATAAAGTAATAAATAGCATCAACATAGAATTATATTTAATATTATTAAATAACTTGCCAATCTATGAAGTATATGACAGATTTTCGTAGAGTAGTCCTATCCACTAAAATTCAATAGTTGTCATTCACTTTTTTTTGCGTTCTTACCAATCATCAAAGCAAATCTGAAACTATGTAGAGGAATTATAAAAATAGAAATAAAAGTAAAATAGAGTGTTTACTATACCTGGCCACATATAGTAGCCTATAATAACTCAAAAATCACGAACAAAAAATAGCTGTCATTCATCTTCTGTACTTGGCATTTAGGAAATCTTATCACATTTCTTTAACCAAAATAAGTTAATATTTCTGCTGATTGTCTTGTAATTTTGGTATTAATTATTGTTATTATTCTAGTTATCTTCGATATGAAAGTTAGACCGAACTCAATACCGCCCATTGATTCCTCTCATGACAAATCTTTAAAAAAAGAAAAAAGGAAGTACACCATTATATTTTCCCTGACTACATAAAAACGGCAAATTAGATTTACTGGAAGATACAACTCTTTCAAAAGTAAATGTGACACAATGTTGCACATTGCAAGAAGCAAGATTATTTTTGTACCTTCAGATTATTTCTTCAGTACTTATTCAGGGACAAATTGTCTCAAAACGCCCATAAATAGTGAGTGACAAACGTGTGGAACACATCCCCCCAAATAGTAGAAAACATAAGTTTAAATAGAAAAGTGATTATAATAACGTGGCCAAATATTGTAGGTTAGGTCAGGTCATTGTATTTGTTCACACTTTTTGTATACAAGACCTGAAATATTTAAACTGCGAGCATTTCATGAATATCACCAATGAACTAATATTGAAGGTCTTCACAAAATTAAACGAGTAATTTTAATAACAAATATCGTTATTTTAAATAATTTTCAAATGTCCGCGCCTGCGTAGATAATTTGAATTTGGCGCACAGTTGGTGGGATATAATATTATTGGTCCATAGTCGGCGGCATGCGCACCGCTACACCTTGTTATTTCCACCATGTGCCCAAGCGTAAGAAAGAAGGCGTGTCAGCTTTCAGTGGGCGCGCATTTTTCAACTCACGATGGATTATATATTTACTGGCCAATCCAATAACAGGACCTTGTATTGTGTACACATTTTTGTAACAGGGTGAATGTGTGTATATAGATATTGTAAATATGGCGGCATAGCAACGGTAGACGAGTTGTCGTCAAGGTCAACAAACTTCATTGCTTTGAACCACGGGGCGCGGCTAGTTGATAAAGTAAACTGTTTGGGGATTGGCCGAGAAAGCAATGACAGTCTGGGGCGCGGCTAGTTGAATTTGTAAGTAATTGAGGGATTGGCTAGGCATGGAATTTTTTCTGACAAGAAACAGTAGCAAGACGGACCGAGTTTTGAAGGGCTGAAAGAGGGGAATATGGATTCATTCCTATTTATGCCGTGGTGTTGTGCGGATCGTGTGTAGACAATTGATGTTGGGAGTTTGGGAATTGTGAACATTTACTTTGGAGCGTATGATTGTCGGACTTAGAATATTGATGGAAGGTGCGGAAATTGGAACTTGGAAATATTTCGAATGCAGCAGCTAGAATTGTGAACTTAGGTGAATTTGTCGGCAACAGGACTGGGAGTATTTGATGCAGATAATAGTTTGCTGAACTTTAACATTTTAAGTATACGCGTAGAAAGAACTGGGAACTTTTAAAAGGAAAATTAATTAAGTCTTATCAACTTATGAGGTGGTGAGGATCAGTGACTTGAATACACTTGTGCCAGAACGGAAGAAAAGAAGATGGTATTTGGACCTGGAGCCATCGACACCGGGGAAGATTGAAAATGGTTCTACGCGGCGACATCGGTCCATAGAGCGCGCGAAGACGGGTACTGTTCGGGCCCACACGCAAAGGCAGGAAAATAGGTAGAAATACAATACTTCCTGCCCAGCTGCAACCGGTAGCGCTGTATGGAAAATCTCCACACGCCGTTGCGTCACCCTTCGCACGTGCGGTGTAGATAACACCAACCGCCCGGCCCAAAGCGGCGCGCGCGGTTGTGCAATCTCGGCGTCACGCCACAGAAACCTTCGAATATGTTCTAGAATATTTCAAACTCCAACGGCCGCCAATTGGCCCATTCAAAATCACCCCACTCCGCCAACTCGCGACCGCTAACAAAGCAGTCACCTATTGGCCCATTTAAACAAACTCAAAATCCCCTCTTCGAGCTTTCGCTAACAAAGTAAATTTAGTCGTTCACGAGCAGCCTTGTGAGAAGGACGTAGCGGCTCCGTGTAAATCTCACGTAAAACTTGTAAAGGCAACCTTTGCATTATGAACTCAGCATGGCAGAAAGTGCTAAGTTCTGCAATTGTGTATTGGCATGGCAGAAAGTGCCAATTCATTTAAACTGTGCTTAAATTTAGTCGCAGGCAGGACGCCTTGCTAGAAAGACGTCGCGACTCCGTGTTGTACTTACGTAAAGGTCTTGTACAGAAAGTGTAATGTACTCAGTAAGTGTACTCATGTATGGTGTATGGTGTTAAAGGATTTAACTTGTTTTCAACAAACTCATTAAACATCATCCTGCAAGGTAAAACTGTGTTTCTTGTGATAACCTACATCATGCAATCCCTGAGCCATCGATGGGACCGAGCTCGTTGCCTGTCCAACAATTAATTATACAGTCCACTACAGCAACGGCAACAGCCGCGTCTTGTGTGAAGTGCATAACTTGCTATTGTGTTATTTGTTAGCATGCGTGAAATTCGTTTTGTTGCCTGCTGTCTATGTTATTGTGTCATTAGTATTATTTATTCAATATTTGTTTTACGTCAATAAGTTAGCTATTAGGATTTCCTTTAACTATTATTTACCTGCAAGCAACAAAATTTGAATGCAATGTGTGCTAATGAAAATTAATTGCCACAGTGATTTGATGGCAATCCAATGATCATTTGCTCTGCGATCAGTGCTATTTGATAAATGTGTTTGTGTGCGGCACAGCGATCAGCTGTTCGCCACATGTGAATACCTGCCAGTCAGCTGATTCTGTCCTGAAAGGTGTTGCATGCTTAGTGAAGTGATTTCATTCTATACAGAATCATTCTGGTTTCTCATTTAATTTGTTTTATGTCATTGTGCCATTGTGTTTGTGTTATTTGTGGTATATTTATGTGTTTTGTGCCTTTGCGTGGTGACCCATTTAGTTAATTAACATGGCCCACCAACCTTCAGAAAGGGCGGTGAAAACCCAGCTCACCAAATTAAGAAATGCAATTAACGCACTCGAATTATTCATTAATGAGTTTAGCGATCCAGATGGTCCATCATATCAAAATCTGTTAATCAGCTGTGATAGATTAGATAAGTTACGTGACAAGGTAGAGAGTCTTGTAGACGAATTAGATGTCGAATCTGAATTGTTTATTTCTTCTGAGGAAATATTTAGTAAATACGTTGATGCCAGTGCAAAGGCAAAGTTTGCCATACTGCAACATGCGAATTTAGTTCCTGAATCTCGCCCAGTTTCTCCAGCTCCATCATGTGCATCAGAAACCTTTAGTGCAAATTCTTTCCCATTTAAATTACCAGAGATAAAACTTCCAGTATTCTCTGGTGATATATTAGAATGGTCCAAGTTTAGGGACATCTTTCAAAATGCTGTTATCAATGCCCAACACATGACAGATTCTAGTAAGTTTTGTTACTTGATGGGTTGTTTAAAAGATGATGCCAAAGGAATTTTACATAATCTTGAAGTGTCAGACTCCAATTTCTCTGTTGCTTGGCAAATGTTAAAGAATCGTTTTGATCATCCAAGAATAATTGTATCTCAACATTTAAATTCAATATTAGACCCCCCCAAATTGAATCCTGACTGTGCCAAGTCACTGCAAAAATTAATTGATTTTTACAATTTGCATATTAATGTCCTATTGGCCCTTAAGGAGGAAACTGATCTCTCAGATTTATTGCTAATTGCTCTTGTCACTAAGGGACTCCCACAGAACATTCTAAGGGAGTGGGAGTTGTCTCTGGATGATGAACAATTTCCTAATTTTCAAACTCTCATGAAATTTCTGCAGCATCAACAGAGAGGTCTCAGTGTTATGCCCCACTCCTCACCTCAATTTGCAAAGGGAGGTGAGAAGAAAAACAAGCCTCCCTCTGGTTACAGGTGCCCAAAATGCAAATCAGAGCACTTCCTAACTGATTGTCCTGAGTTCCTGAACTTATCAAAAAAGGATAGATGGACATTTATTGAGAAAAATAATAGGTGTGCCAAGTGTCTAAAATATAAATCAGACAAGCATAATAATTGTAATAGGTCTTGTTCCATTTGTGAAAAATCTCATCATCAGCTGTTGCATAATGACAAACCCTTATCAAAACCACCTCAGCCAGCTGTTGTATCAGCTGCTAGCACAATAAGTGCTGGCTGTGGAGTTCTGTAGCCTACTGCAAGACTTCTGGGTTTTACCCCTAAAGGAGAATCCTATCACTTAAATGCTCTTCTCGATAGCGGGAGTGCTATTAATTTGATTACTTGGGAGACGGTTAAAACTCTCAAACTTCCCACAAGGGAATTTAATATCAATATTGTTACTATAGGCTGTGACCCCACGCCAGCCAATCATGTTGTTCAATTAAAGGTTCAATCTTGCCAGGACAACAATCCCTGGTCCAAAACTATTGAGTTTTTTGTTGTACCAGATCTTCCCATGTCTCTTAAGGAGACATTTGATGCTAGCTCGTGGTCTCTGCCTAATGATGTATTTTTGGCAGATCCCCTCTTTAATGAGTGTAATTCAATTCATGTACTGCTCAGTGCAGACATATTTTTTGATACTTTGCTTCCCAATAATAGGAAAAGATGTGACGGGAAATTCCCCATTTTGCAGGAAACGCGTTTAGATTGGGTGATTGCAGGTCACACTCCTTTACGCCCTGCACTTGTAAATTCAAATTGCACTTTTCTAACTTCTGACTGTGAGCTGTCACAATCTATTAAAAAATTCTGGGAGGTAGAAGAAGCCACTCCCAGTACCCCGAAATATTCTGACGAAGAATTAGCTGAGGCGCACTTCGTCAATTCTCATAAAAGGGATGAGACCGGCAGATACATTGTTTCCCTCCCCTTGAAATCTGAACCACCCACTTTAGGTGATTCAAAGGCTCAGGCATTGAAAAGATGTCACGCTCTCGAGCGTAGATTTGAAAGGGATGATAATTTTCATCAGGCCTATCAGGAATTCATGCAAGAGTACTTAGATTTAGGTCATATGCGCCTAGCATCTCCTCACACCTTTAATGAGGCGTACTATATTCCCCATCATGCTGTTCTTAAACCTCACGCCAGTACCACGCGTCTGAGAGCAGTTTATGACGGGTCTGCTAAAACCACTAGAGGCAATTCTTTAAATGATCTCCTCATTAACGGTGGCAAAATTCAATCGGATTTATTTGACACTCTTATTAAATTCAGACTAGGAAAGATAGCCGTTGTGGTAGATCTGGAGAAAATGTTCAGACAAGTCCAGGTAGCACCCACAGATTGGCACTTTCAACTTCATACTCTTTTCACTTTCATATTCTATGGAGAAATTCACCCTCAGAACCTATAAGTGACTATGTTCTTACCACAGTCACCTATGGCTTGAAGCCAGCCACTTTTCTCGCAGTTCGAACACAGTTGCAGTTAGCTAGAGATGAAAAATTTAAATTTCCTTTGGGTTCAGAAGTTCTTCAGCATTGTTTCTATGTTGATGATTTACTTTACTCTTGTGATGACGTGCCTTCCGCAAAGGAAGCTGTCAATCAGTTGATACAAATTCTTAGAGCAGGTGGATTCAATCTCCGGAAATGGGCATCCAATAGTTCTGAAACCCTATCGGATTTACCTTCAAATTTATTAGCTAATTCTGGTGTGAAAATATTCCAGTCAAAGGACGCTGAACAGGTGAACACGTTAGGCATCTCTTGGAATACCAGCCTCGATACGTTGACAACTGTATTGCCTGAAATTACTCGTTCTATCAGAAATTCCAGGTTTACTAAAAGAAATGTTTTGTCTATTATTTGCAGTTTATTTGATCCTTTAGGCATTTTATCACCTTTCGTAATAATTTGTAAAACTTTGTTTAAAAGACAATGGGAGTACCCCTTAAAGTGGGATGACCCCATTCCCATTGAATTGTCAAATCAATGGCAGCAAATATTTGACTCACTGCCTTACTTAACTAAGGTTAGTTACCCTCGCTGTGTTCTTCCATTTACTAATGCAGAAATTGAGCTTCATGGCTTCTCAGACAGCAGCCTCACTGCTTATGGTGCTGCAATCTATGTAAAGGTTACTTCAACTGAAGGCCACAGTGTTGTTAGGCTTCTGTGTGCTAAAACTAGAGTAGTCCCCTCTCACGTGAAATCAACAAAAATAAAAACCGAGGATACCACTTTAACCATACCTCGTTTAGAATTGTGTGCAGCAGTTCTGTTAGCCAGACTAATGAACATAGTGAAGGAGGATCTCTCTTCAAAATTGTCAATTTTTAAGGTTATGTATTGGACCGACTCCAGAGTAGTTTTAGATTGGATAAGATCCCCGCCTCTTAAAGGCAATATCTTTGCGCGCAATAGAGCGCAAGTTATTAATGAGATTACTGCTGGCCACACGTGGAAACACGTCAGCACCAACTCTAATCCTGCAGATCTACTCACTAGAGGTGTCCCCTTAAATGTCCTTCCTGACTCCAAAATTTGGTGGGAGGGTCCAGAATTTCTCTCACTTCAGCCACAGCACTGGCCTAAGACCCACGAAATCATTGTGCCCTCCCTTGCCACGGTACTAGTTTGTGCTATGTTGCCTCCTAGTCACCCACAAGTTAGAATCTGCCATTTTTATGGTTCATTTACAAAAATACTGAGAGTAATGGCATATGTTCTCAGATTTATTGATTTCATCTCTCATCCTAAAATTAGGGGGTGCGACCGCGCGTCGCCCAAAATTTCTTTAACAGTTTCAGAATTGGATAAGGCCGAATTAAAATGCATCAGCATTATTCAGAAAAGTGCTTTCCCTTCTGAATTTAGATCACTGTCCAAGGGCAATGATTGCCCTGGAGCAAGAAAACTCTCCTCTCTCCACCCCTTTGTTCATTCTGATGGATGTATCAGAGTGGGTGGGATACTCGTGGAAGCTGAGTTGCCATTTAATACGACTCACCCACTGATTTTACCTAAATCAAATCCGTTTGTGTCTGCACTTATAAAGCACGCTCACAAAGCCCTGGCTCACACTGCTGGGCAAACTTTAATATCCTACTTAAGACAAAAATATTGGATTCTTTCTGCTCGCAGGGCCATAAAGGACGTTTTGAAATCCTGTGTTATTTGTTTTCGCCACAAGCCGGTTCCCGCTCAACAGCTGATGGCTAATCTGCCAGCTGTCAGAGTAAACCCAAATTTAGTCTTCCAATCAGTAGGTGTAGACTACACTGGACATTTTCTTATTGGGTATGGTGGTCCACGCAGTAAGACTGTCTCCAAAGTGTACATTGCGCTCTTCATATGCATGGCTACTCGTGCCGTGTACATTGAAATTGTTTCGGCTCTAACCACTAGCGCATTTTAATGGCCTTGAAGCGGTTTATTGCCCGCCGAGGTCTACCCACTTCAATCTTCTCAGACAACGGCACAGCATTTATTGGTGCCAACAAAAGGCTAGAAGCACTGTTCAAGCTTCTCCAGTCCCCCTCGTTTCAAAATCAGGTAGCTGATTTTTGCTCCACAAATCGTGTTCAGTGGCGATTTATTCCCCCTCGGAGCGCCCACTGTGGTGGCCTCTGGGAGGCCAATATCAAGTCATTAAATTACCATCTGCTCAGACTTATGTCCGAAACGGTTTATAACTTCGAAGAATTGCTTACTATATCCCTTCAAGTGGAAGCTATTCTCAACTCTCGACCAATGGTCAAACCTTCAGATGACCCCAACGACTTTGATTACTTGACCCCTGGCCATTTTCTAATTGGAAGACCACTCACGTCTTTGCGAGATCCAAACATACTTGTCGACCCCCCCTCACGTCTGTCTCAATAGGGGCAAGTCAAAGCAAGAATGCAAAGGGTGTGGGCAAGGTGGTCACGAGACTACCTACACACGTTGCAACAAAGAGCAAAATGGACGTCTGCCTCCCCAGATGTCAAACTAAACACTCCTGTCCTCCTCATGGAAGACAATATGCCTCCTCTGACTTGGAGGTTAGGTATAATCACAGAATTTTTCCCTGGCCGGGATGATCGCGTTAGGTCAGTCAAAGTCAAAACCCAAAGTGGCAATTTTGTGCGCCACGTCAATAGGCTCTGCCTCTTGCCAATTGATAATGATGTAAATATTCACTCCACATAGATTTAACTCACTCCACATATATTTACCGTATGCTAAGTTTCATTTAGTAGGTTAGATTGCAATTAGTCTATACAACTAGGTTAATTTATGTACAGTATTGTGTGTCATTGTTAGTTGTAATTGTATGCTAGTTAAGTCTTGTCATTTTTTATTGTACTTGTATTTTTTGTTGTAATTGTGTGCTGGTTAGGTCTTGTCATTTTTATTGTAATTGTATTTCCTTTATTGTTGTAATTGCACTTGTATTTTTTGTCTATGAATGGTATTTGAATTCTTCGCTCACACATCCTGGGGTAGGCCCGCCACGCTCGGCACTTGTCCTCTTACCTGTGTTCAGATGTAGGTCGGTCACTCTAGTTTGTGCTTACTTGTCTTTCTCACGCATCCGTGATTCGGGCTCGTCATTTTTGCGCTAGACGTTTGTCGTGTAGCATGTAACTTCACATATCTTAATGGCTCGTAATGAGCACTCTTTAAACGCACTTGCTGGCAACCCTTGAGAATGTATTATCACTGGGGAAGGCCACTAGGCAACGATGCAACCTTTCGAAGCACGCAGACAAAGGCAGAAATTTGTCATATGCGAGTTTAGCTTCAACTCTGAGGCATCTAGTCTCAATTAACTTGTACCTGCGCAGTCTTGTCCTGTCCGCTTCGGTTTTCGTGTTCTTTCACCTCTCCTACTGTCTGCTCTTCATTCTAGGCTCTAACTCGTCATGCTCGGCACTTGTCCTCTTACCTGTGTTCAGCTCATGACTTGTCATCCTCGTTTGAACTTTCTTCGTCTCTACAATCGCGTTTCAGTCCTGACTTGTCATCCTCGGCATTTGTCCTCTTACCTATGTTCAGGCTTGGCCAGTCAGTCTGTTTTGCGTGCCTGTCACCCATTATCATTGCCACATGTATTCTTCTCCTCTTTACAATCATTTAGTTATTAGGATACGTAGTATTAGGATTTTGTAAAAAAAAACACCTTGCACAATTCAGCCACTCCTAGCCTTATCCCCCTTATGTTGCACATAATCTAACAAGACATATCTTAGCCAATGCAGTGTGCCCTCTCATTTCTTGGTGGAAAACCCGCGGTTTTCCAAGGGGGTGTATGTTCGGGCCCACACGCAAAAGCAGAAAAGAAAGGTATAAAATGAAACACTTCCTACACCCTAGGCTGCAACTCCGGAAGCCCGGCATGGAAATTTCCACTAGCCGAGCGGCACCACCGCGCGCACGTGGCGCGATATTCCACACCTGAACCTTCTAAATCCTTCCAGAACATTTCAAAATTCCAGCAGTTGCCAATTGGTCAGTTCAAACCTCACCATCTGCAACCGCTGGAAAAGCAGTCGCTAATTGGTCTGTTCAAATCAGTTCAAATCCCCTCGTCGCGTACCCGCAACCGAAAAAAAATCAGTCGCTGAGAGGCAGCCTCGCGAGAAACATGTCTCGGGCTCCGTGTTAATAGATCACGTAAAAATCTCATACAGAAAGTAACATTCTGTACTCATGTCGTGGCAAAGTGAAAAGCCACATTATTTCAATTTGTTATAGTTCAGCATTGTATAAGTTGAACTAATCAATGTGTTTCACACGAAGTTGCTAGTAAGTTGCCAGGTGAGCACATGTGCTCGCACTTTGTGATTCGTGATGGAAGGTTGCTGTATTCTCACATTGAGAACAGTACTAAAAGTGTACTTTAATTGTAAAGAACAATTGTGACCATTGAAAGTTATTAAACATCATTCTGCAAGGTGAGAATTGTGTTTCCATCATAACCCACATCACTGCAAGATTCCCTACGAGCGTCGGAAGGGACTGAGTGGATTGCCTGCTAACGTCCAACAACCTAATTATACAGTCCACTGAAAG
>BLKR01008469.1:0-19064 GCA_011170035.1 Teleogryllus occipitalis
GATGATTTGTTATCGATGCCGCACCACCAACTGGCACTATCAATAGAATTCCGCGCCGGCCGCCATTGGATTCATGTATTGCTCTCCTTTTACTCGCCGCCAAGCATCAGCCTCGACGTCCAACGCTCTGCCATTTCCAACCCGCATCCTGTTCCCTCCCTCGTTCTGCACCGCTTCGCCTCCCGAACCGCGAACGCTTCCGGCAACTCGGAGAGAAGTGACCTGATCTTGTCTGTGCGGAAGTAGCCTAACACGTGGAAACCAACGCCTTCCGAGCTGAAGCCGGGAAAGTTCTAAGTTCCTAATGTGTTCGTATCAGCTACATCACGTTTAAAATTGTTCTAATAATATTACGACGACAGTCTTAATAAAATGCAAAATAAGTTATTCTCAGAATCTTTTCTCTCATGACAGTGTCACTTTATTGACTTATTCGGATATTAGCGTATTAATGACTTTCCATTTCAGGGCATGTTTAAATAACATGTTGGAAAAAGGAAATATTTCCTGACTATTTGCTGCAAATATAAGCCGGAAACATAAGGGTGTTGGTTTGGTTGCCTAGTAGCAAGGGGCTACCTTCATCTACTGCAGTGCCTTTTCAAACTTTTCCATCAGCGCGCCTTTAAAAGTAAACTCAAGTTTTTCATGACACCCATCAAATAAATTAGTACAATTATTGTGACAAAGAAAAAAGGTATAATTACCATCAACCAAAGATAACAGTTAAAGAGTAGAAAAATAACAAAAATTAGTGTAAAAATCCAAAATGTTGATTCATTATAGCAGTTCAACTCTCTGAAAAGCATGATCTGTTGAATAGGAAGAAATAATAGTTATTAAAAAACTGCTTTACATAAACGGAAGGTTTGTTGAAGAGTTGCGTTTGTTTAGCATGAACTTCGTTTGGGTCATCTTTGTCCAAACTCCCAGGAAAAAAAAAAGAATGTATAGATAATCGGTAAATTTTAATAGAGCAATGCCTCAACACTGGAATAAAAAATAAACCTTTGGTCAAAAAGCCAAAAATGCATTCTAAGAGTTTGAAAATGCGACCTGTCAGTAATATTAGTTTTATTGACAAATCGAAGGACACGGAAAGCTGTTTACAATAAAAGGTGTCTCAGAAAAACAGTTACAGATATTTAGGGCATGTAGAAGAGTAAATACTGGTAAATTTGTTAACGTAATGTAGTTTGAAATTTCTTATAACGAAGTTACACATGTGACATCTTCCGAATGTGCCTGATGCTTTATGCACAGGTGTTCGACACTGTCACGAAATCTCGTTGAAAGCGCCAGAACGTGAACTGGCGAACATTTGTGCACAGGAAATTGCCTAACAAGTGGAAGCAAATGTCACCTGTGTATCTCCATAAATTTCAAATTTTCCACTAGATGTTCATAGGCAAAAAGTAATCATTTTACACCTCTACATGATCTACAACACTGAAACATTTATTCTGAGACACCATGTATATTGTTGGAAAAAATTCCTAATTTTTAATTTCTAACTTTATAAAAAAACTACTTTGTGTAACGAGTTTAGAACTTGTCTTCTCTGACTCTTTAGATGAAAATACAAAAGGGTTAAGACATTCTAATCTTTATATCGTTACATTTATATGTGGGATACATCTTATAAGTCTGATGATCACAACAGATTGTAAATAAAATGAACAAAATGTACGAATTGCACGTCAGATTACTTACCGATCAAGGAAATACAGTAAAACCACATACGAGAATTTTAAATTCATGTTTCTCGAAACTGTTTTCACGGTTAAGCCATTTTGTCTTCCATCTAACTTCCCAATACAAGTGCAGAGCTTTAAGACGTGGTTCAAAAAGTAGCCGCAGCAGCAGCTACGCTGTCTGCACGTGCTAGCGGCGTCCGTCGACGACACGTGCTTCAATTGTTCCTTTGCGAGCCCTCCCTCCTCCTCCCCTCCCTTTCCCTCCCCTCCCCCATCCCCATAGCACTCAGCAATCCGCTTAGGGGCCTGCATAGCGCCTTCCGTCTCGTCTGCAACTCTTTGCTCCTCCGCCACGCGCCCCGCAGCTCCTCGGAGATTCGTTCGCAGGCGGATTTCTTTGCCCACTGTAATCGCACTGCTCGCAGACCCTGAGATGTCGCCTCCCCGGCGCTGCCCTCCTTCCGTAAGTCCTCCTTCGCATCCGCCATTGCCTTCGCTTGGTGCTGTCTCAGTTTGCCAACTCCCCTTCTACCAACTGCTTCCTATTCTTCTACTGTAGCTATTGTCCCTATTATCTCTTCCGCTGTTTGCTCGATCGCTGCGTCTTCGTGCTACCGCTGTTTCCGAAGCTTCTGTCGATGTTGTCGTTTCCTTCGCCTGCTTTACGAATTCAATAGCGCACGGCTGTTTCTGTATTCGCTTCACGCTCCGATTTCATCTCTCTGCGAATCTTGGCATTCACCTTTGGTTGCTGCATGTATTGTCGATTTAACCGTCGCATCTTTCTTTTCTACCATTATCTCCTCCATTGTCTCAAACATCGTAACACTCTTCCATTACCACTCACTGACTCATTCACCTTCCTTCTTGTTTGTTGTTTCCTCCATATTTTGCTCCCTCCATCGTTTTCACCCCCAGGTTTTTTCGTTCATTATCTGCAGTTTTTTCTCTCCATCGTCATCTCACAATTTGTGTCGTGTTATTACCCGTCGATTTTTCATCCATCATCTTTTCTCATCCATCTTCACTTCCGTTGTTTCTTTATTCTTTTCCTATTTCATCTACATCATTTACTTTCAGCGTCGCCTTCCACCTCGCATTGTCTGTCCGTCTCTGGACCAACGCCGCTCCTTCACTTCCATCATCTGGCGCTGCACCGCCGCCTCCCCGTCGCATCCCCACGCTTCCTTGGCCTCTCGGCTCAGCGCGCCATGCCGTGCCCCCCCTGCCCCGCTCCTCGCGCTCCGCTCCGCTCTTCAAACGCTCTGAGAGGATATTGCGCGCCTCCTTGCGTTAATTCCTTTGCGCGAGAAGTCTTTCTGCGCCGCATAAGAAGAAGCCGCTTTGGTTGGACGAACCTTTTAGTTGGTGCTGCTGCGGTCTGATGTTTGAAACAAAGGCGTTTACGTGCGTTTCCTAAAGGATTTTCAGGCGGGTTTGCGTCTTAAGTATCAGAGAAATGAAATATTTTCCGTACTCTGCAGCGTCAAGCGAAACTCTTGTGCTTAGGGATTAAGTCATGCTTATTTTGCGGATTTTGTGGGGGCATGTTAGGAATATTAAAATGCGCAGGTTCTTAATTCTACCACCGTATCTTGTTTTACTGCAACCCATGCTCATCTTAACGAAGAACTACTTTTAGACAATTTAAAAATATATCATTTTTGCTATAGAATGGCGTAACACAATATTTAATTTTACAATATATGTAGTTACATCTATTACTTCGCGAGCTTAAAAATTCCCGGCGTATTTTATTGGTAATGTGTTTCTCGTAAGGTTTATATAATACAAGAGTACATTTGTACTATTAACATTCATTGAGGATTGTTCAAGATCTTCTTTCTTTGAAATAAATTTTCGCTGAAATGGATATTATAAAGATGTAGTATATTCCTGCGTTTTCTAAGTTTTATATACACCGTAAAAACCTATTGTTAACTTGATCGGAATTTTATCCTATCGAATAGGATGAATAGAAATATTTAATCTAAGGATCGAAAGGTAACAGAAGTTGACATTAAATGCTTAATATTTAAATAGTTAAGTAATTTATACTTATGCAATGATGTTACTTATTCTTCGAAGTATAAAGATCCTTAACTTTTAAGCTGTCGTGAGTCTTCCACAGTCTGCAACACCCCTCTTTTCTGAAACAACTGCAGATTTGCATCTTCATATATCTTTTCAGAAAACCATTTTGATCCATTTTGTGGAACTGAAATACGATTTATTTGCTCCAATTTTCCTGCTTAGGATGAACCAGATATTTTGGGCAGATACCTTTCAGTATTTGTGGAAAAGTATTCTCAATCACACTTTTGTTAAGTGTGTGTTATGATTCGTTTAAAGTTGATTTTAAAATTAAATAATAAAAATCAATTACTTTTCAACAGTGTCCTTAAATAATGAAATTTCAATCGTGACAGAGTGGTGATAACACAACAAGTAAACTAGGAATATGGGCTCAAGAACCAACTCAAAGCATATGTTGCCTCAATAGTTTAGTGGTCAGAAAAAATTAGCGTAAACTAGAAGACGCGTGTTCGATTATCGGTCGGAGTAACTTACGATTTGATGAATTTGATCATTTAATACGATTACGTAGTAACAAGGTCAAAACTTTGATGTCAGTTATTGAGCGGAACAAAATTTGTCACATTTGGCACAGCAATAAAAGTGAGAGGATGTTGACAATTAAACATCTTAATTTCTAACACTCTATTACGTGTGAATTTGTATATGCGTTCATCCATCTGTAAAAGTGTAAGGCGAAAAATTAAACTATTAAAAAATATGTAATTTATAACGTAAATACATTTTCTTAATGTTAATTTTACAGATTCTTTGTAAATTAAGTTTCTTTGATCCACACAAGTACATAAGGAGGAGAGATTTATAACTGACTTCAGAGATCTAATTAGACAAAAATGACGAAAGTACTTTTAATACAGTGGTTCTAGGAGGAGTATATATATATATATATATATATATATATATATATATATAAATTTATATTACAAGTACTCGTATTATGAAGAGCCATGAATAAATTGTGGATGGTATCATCTGTCTCCTAGGTGAATGTTCTCTCCACCGAAACACGAAACTTAACCCATGTTTCTCGTCAAAGAAAAAAGCTTCACAAGAGAATTTAAAATTTATTTTCTCAATAGGGTTTTACTTGTAAGAGTGCGTGGCAAGAGATTTTAAAAGTTAATTTATGTCCCGCGGAGCTCCTCGCCGGGAAGACCCTTCCAAAGCCGGCGGGCGAGAACGGGAGGGCGGTCGATGTTAAGCGAATGTTGCATTCCCCACGCCTCGCAGAAGGAAGCACAGGCCGGGAGGAGGAGGGGAGGAGAATTAGGGATTGGAGAAGCAAAGCAAAGTGAAGAAGAAGGCGAAGAAACTTCGTTACTTAAGTGTTTGTCAACCACATTTCGCGGGACTGAAGAAACCGTGAAAAAGTATTTCGGAATGTTGGGAAAATATGAGAATTTTTTGGACATGTTTCTTTTTTTTGTAATTTTATATACTACTTTGAGAATCCTTTGGAAAAGATCCTTAATTTTCTAAGTTCTTCTTTAGTTACATTTGTTTTCAATGTTGGAGTGTTACTTGGAGATTCGCTTCAGTCTGCTGGTTTAACTTACTTCGTGAGTTAGTAAGATAACTTATTTTCTCCTAGTACTTACTTTCTTACACATATTATGATAATAAATATTATACGCATATTATGTTTAATTAGGTTTTTATTTTTTATTTTCAGTTACAATTACTTTTTATTTTCCTGAAATTCATTTCTGCCGAAAATTGTATTATCGAGATACATATAATTTAATTGATTTAGGTTTGCTGTTACCCATTTCATTGAACCGTTTTAAAATGAATAATTAGTTTGGAAAGGAATTATAAAAAATAATAATTATACATTGAAGAACAAATTGCAATCCCCTTCTTTAGAAACAAAATTCGTGAAAGAAAACAAATGCTTGTTCCTCGTGTTTGTCATGGAACTGCAAAAATCGCCATTACTAAACAGTAATCAAACCGAAAGTACTCTATTCATCGGAAAATTTTAACCTTCAACATATAATTTTAAAGCATCAGTTACATGTTAAAAAACGACAAATTATGAAAAAAATCCTTGCTCCTAAATCAAGAATGATATAAATTCCCCGAAACCAAATGAGCAAACAAATTCCTAAAAGCACAGATTCAATACGAATGCGAACAGTCCAATTTATGGGACATTTAGAAATAATGAATGCTAGCAGGTCGTCAACAAACCAGACCCATATCTTCTTGAAATGTACAAACAGAAAAGGACCTTAGAGAATTAGTATCTCCAAATTTAGAAGATCGCTATATAATTAGAAAAAGTACAAACATAGCGGAGTTTCGAGGTGTAAAAAATATAGGCAAACGAAACATATGGCCTGAGCAACGAAAGCAGACCCATTCGTTGCGTATGAGAGATTACTGGGCTAACAAGAAGGCCAAAAAAGTGTTGTTTCCGCGTGGTCTTAAGTGAATCATTCGCGAAGAAGAAGACGAAGAACAAGAAGGCGTGTTCCTTCCTTTTGTATCTTGATCAACATTCTTTTAATAAACACGTTTATTAAATGGATACGTATAAACTCTTTTTTACTAAAAAAATCGATTACATTATTAGATTCGTCACGTGGAGATAGTGGATGTCTTTATTTATTATTAAAGATATAATTTTTTGTAAGAAGTGTTTGCAAAAGAGAGTTCAGATTTTGGTTTAATCCAAATCTTAGAAAAAATTGGTAAGATGTGTACAAATGGTTCATTAAATCACTTCTGAATGTTTACTTTTGGGAACCCTAAACAAAGTTGAAATTTACTACTCTGTTTTAATATAAATTGATTACGATTCTTTGACATTAGAAATTTATAATTGGTGTTTATCTTATAATTTGTAGATTACTCAACAATTATTGAGATTAATGATTTTTATCTTACAAATGGAACAAATAAAGAATTAATCAAATAAGACGGTTACATTACACAACGAAGTATGTTTCTGTTTAGTGTATATTCATAACCTAGACTTATCGCGCCGATTAATAATTTTTTGAGATAAAGGAGATTAGTTTAGGTTTTAGATACAAATTAAACGCTTAAATTTTGGAGAAAATGAGAATAAATTCCCCAACATTTTAAAATTAGATCAATTGTTGATAAGTCTGTCATGTTATGCCACTTTTGAAAATTAATAAGAAGGTATCTTTCAACAATCGAAAACATTAGATTTGTGATTAGCGAATTGGTAATGACGACGTAATGCCATATTTGGTAATTAAAATAGCCAAAGAAAGAAGTCGTTAAGCCCAACTCTCTTATTTATTACATAGACTATTCCAAAATGTAAGAGTATCATTTTACTGTCGACATATTTGTTTCAAATTTTAGTCAACGTGAGGTTTTAATATTTAAAATTTCAGTATGTAAAGGACTATTATAAGCTCATATATATTTTTATATATTGTTTGAAATCTCATTTTGTTCATTGTACCTTAGCAGTAATTTTTATTTATAAAGGAAACGGCACTTGTTATTTAAGAAGTATACAGGAAAAATGGCAATTATTTCGTGAGAATAAATAGAGGGAGGTCGTGCTCGTTACGTTCACTAGCGCCCTCTACGCATTACTCACGAGAGCACCGAGGGCGAATCTGCACAGTTCCGCTCCGTCGGTTGCCTCCATTCAGCGCGAATCACCACTGCCCATGAATGAACAGCCCCCGGCCGTAGTAGCTCTCCAAGCAGTGTGCCGGACGTCCGCCAGAGCGCAGGCCGCTACACTGGCAAGCGAGTTTCCGTGCGCCGTTCATGGATGGCGGCAGCGTCGCGGTCCCTGCGACCGCTGGCGCCCACGTGCCTGTACTAACGATTGCGCGGGGCGCCGTTCATCTGAATTTCCTGAATGGAGGAAATTTCATTCTTCCGTGATGTGAACACGCCTCGAATTGCTTGCACGCTCCTATAAAGCACGGGCATATATAGAGAAATTTTAATGCGCTTGCTGGGCAGTGTGGTCATTAGACTACCAAATACGTCGCTGCGAGAGGATATTTGCATGGCTTCGCACGTGTTGGAACTTTGTTTTGAAATCGGGGCATTAGCATAGGTGTCTGGCCGGCGACGCGGACAAGTCTGCGTTTTTGAGTTCGCTTTGCCGCAATTGGGACGAGAAGTAATTGCAGGGTAATGCCGGAAGAGCTGAGCTTACACCATCCTCCCTCCGATTTGCAAAATAATGGATCAGATTACGAGAGAAGTGCGAAAATCGATGTGTTGGGAATCTAAAAAAAAGAAAAAAGAAAAAACAATTGGGGATTATGTAGGGGATATTTTTCTGGTATTCGTCACTATTCGATTTTTCGAACAATATTGCCCATTTTACGGTACTCTTCACAAATGGATTATATGGAGCATTATTGACGATTTTTATGGGAACAAATAAAAAATCAGAGTTTTTTAATATAATATGTTATTGTCATGCACCATCCTTGAAATCCGTTTTACTGACATACACTTCTGTGCATATAAATTTGCGACCAGGGCAAAATAATTGAATCGAAATTTGAGCGAATCAGTTATTACCTGTACTGGAAGTATTTTCAATGTCCTTATGGATCATTGCAGCATGGTATACTAATATACAAAGAAACTATTAGAGATATCACTAGACGCTGAATTACGATTTTATTCACTTCATAATTTTATAAATTAAAATAATTTAAATTAAACGCAAAATAAATAAAATAATAAATCCAGTCTACGGCATTGGAAATAAATTTTTTTGCAAATAGTCCACATGTTCCAAACAAGATAACTTTTCAAAACCAAATTCTCACGCATTATAAATATGCGTATAAATCTAGACGTCATGTGATCGCAAATTTACAATACTCTCTGTACATTACGTATAGTGAGAAAATTGAGTTTTGGAAAACCAGCACTCACATTCTGAATATAGAAAGGGGTAATTCGGTAAAGTTGTAGACTCTAGAAAAATATGTAGTATGAAACGACAAAATATGTACATAAATATGAAATAAAAACGGTAAGATTCTGTAACGAATATGTTAAAAGATATATAATATGTAAACTCAAAATCGGCTTTGCAAATTTCCAGAGAACGTTCTTAATTTTTTAGAGCAATGATAGCCATCGTACAAACGTGGAAACTCACAAACCTGCAAACAATCACTGTAACATTGTCTTCACATGTCTGCTACAACCAATATTTTTCAAAAATTGAAATTACAGATAAACAACGGCGTCAATGATATTTTCCACACCTAAAGATTAATATTTTTTATATCCCAAAATACACGCAGTCTAGAGAACCCAAAGAGACCGCGTCAGTGCGTGCAGAGCCTCCAGGATTCTCTAAACTAGCTCGCCAGCTAGACCGAATTCAGTCGCTGTGTGGAGGAGAATTCCAGCGGCCCTGATCGGTAGTTTTCCGATCGACACCAGGAGAATGACGGAGCAGTACCCTAACAGACTGACCACGGACCCTGCGCGTCATCTGCTAAGGTCATTAATACCTGGGACTCGATCCTACAACCTCCCGGTGAGAGGCACTGCAGTGTCATCAATTGATGCCCTGAGCCACCTCTCCCGGTGACGACCCTGGAGGAAGCGTGGGAAAGCGCGGAGAAAGGGTGAGGGTGCGTGGGGAGTGCCCAAAAGGGCGCGTGGGGGAAAGCGTGGAGAAGCCTGGAGAAATCATAGGGAACGTGTAGGGAAGCCTGGGGGAAGCTTAGGGAATGCTTGGGAAGTCTAGAGGAAGCCTAGAAGCCCAGGGGTGAAAGCCTACGGGAAGCGTGGAAAAAGTGTGGAGAACCGTGGGGAAAGCGTGGGCGGGGCGGGGTGGGAGGGGGAGGGGCTAGATTGGGCGGGGCGGCATCCTTGCATAGGCAGCCTACCCCGCCTCTCGCTGCCACTGCGCTGGAGCCCCGGGCTCATCTCGGCACAGTCGATAGCTCCACCCACCGGCCCGGCCCGCCCCGCCCCGCCCCTCCCGCGCGCGTAGTGGCATTGACACTGACTCTGCTGGCTGGTGGGCGGGCGCGGTGCGGTGCGGCGCGGCGCGGCGCGGCGCGGCGCGGTGCGGGTCCAACGGCCGCCGCTGATCGATGCCGGCGCCCATGCCGCCCGCCTCCGGCCCCGCCGCTGCATGGGCGGCGGCCGCGACCACGCCTGCTCTCTGCTGGCAGGCGCGGAAACTTACGTTGTGCGAGACCGTCGCTAGATGCCACTATTAGGTCTGCGGCGCGCCGTCACTCGCGAGACGAGTTGCTCCGTGATTCGTGCTGAAAATAATTCAAAATTTAAATGATCTTCCCTTAAATCAGGGACTTCCTTCTCCCAAAGAGCCACTTTTTTGTTTTAAAAGAAGGAGAGACCCGCACAACGTATTCAAAGAAATCCACATCAATGAACAAAATAAATCAAGTAAAAAATATGAAAAATATCATTACAAACATTTTAATATCATGTTTAATATTCAAATGAAGGAAGGATAATAATAAAAATGACAATGATATTTTAGTTTCCTATAATTATGTTGTTCACACAAAAAAAAAAACAAGTTTAATTGAATTAGACCTAAGTCAACAAAAAAATTCAGGACACAATCTCGAAATAAAAAACGCACAAATCACAAAATAACAGATTTCGTATCTCTTGCTACTATCTTTCTGTGCCTAGCGTTAATGAAAATATTTCTTTATTAGTTATTGTTAGTAAGATCACTGTGATCTGCCACAAATCATGAAGATGGCTGTCTATTAATTTGTTGCGATGTTGAAAAAATTGAACTTGGGAAATCACAAAATTCTTATCAAATTTTATCGTCCTGTGAAATATCATAAGTCATTGTTTTGTTACAAAAAGAAGGAGAAGTTTCATTGAAATCCAAAAAACTTTCATTGAATGACTCCAAAAGCATATTTAAAGCTGTAATACAAAAGCTGAGAATAAGAAGCTGGAATAAAAAATCACTGACTGAGTTATCTTCCATAATTTCTTTGCATGAGGGAAAATGAAATAACTATATTATGTTTTTCGAGGGTACATTTGAAAATTTATAGTCGACTTACAAATCCGCCGTGTCCAACTACTTATGGGTATTTTATTTGTGGAGAGAGAGTTCAAGCAAACTCACCAAACAAATATGGTTATGATCTCTCCCTCTCTCTCTCCGTCTCTCTTTCTCTCCGTCAAAATGCCATTGCATCTTGAGCGTATTCCTGCATGTGGCATGGACTGTCTGCGTATGAAGATGGCATAATAGTTGACTTTCGAACGTTGGTTGTATTTTTTTGTATTGATTTTTGTTAATAAACATTGTAAATGAGAACAGGTGATGTTTCTCATATGACTGCTGTTATCGTTAGCTAGTATGGTGAGTGTTCCCTCGACAGATGGCGTGGTTGCTGGTATACAGATGACAGTTAAAAGAGCTATTTTCTCGCGGTTGTGGATATGTTACTAACGCGGAAAATAGATAAAACAATCTTTGAAGCGAGTGTCAAAATTTGAATTCAATCAGTGTAGAACGTTTTGAGTTTTTGAAGCGTACACAAACCAACTCTCTCTCTCTCTCTCTCTCTCTCTCTCTCTCTCTCTCTCTATATATATATATATATATATATATATATATATATATATATATATATATATACATAATCAAGTTCAATGAGCCGGGATCTTAATAACTTCCTAAATTTTGAAGTGGTAAAATCAAAATTTTTCAAATCCGAACTTAATACATTACAAGCCTTTTAATTGACATATCTGTGATTAATTTTGCTAGTGCTTATTCACCTGCAAAGGGGGTAAAATAGCACGTGTCTACTAGAACAGAAGCTCTCTATTCACTTTAGCTTTTAGGCAAGTTTAACATTAAAGCCACTTCTATGTAAAAATTCGTCATTCATATAATGTTTTCTTTGTCATTAGTCTAGTAAAGATTGGGGTTTTAAAAATATTTTCAAGATTTTTTTGTATATCAAATAAGGGTATGAGGGTGGTATCGTAGACTCCTCCCCATGTGATTATACCGTAAGTATAAGACCAAGACCAAAAAGACCGATAGACCAAAACAACGCACTATATAAATGGAAGTTATTTTGTATTTAATATTATCCTTAACTCGTAAATAACATAAATAGGTATCTAATTCTCTTTATAGTATTTTCTATAAGTTCCGACTGTTTCACATGAGCATCTATAGACACTGAAATAAACTGCAATTTATACTGAAACAAACTCGGTCGAGGAATCTGAAAAGCAAATATATTTCTATCTTTCTACTTTATTGCTAGAATTGGCTCAATGAAAAATCATATATTCATTTCACGAAAACATGGAAATTTATTAAATAATTTAAAACAATTTTTGGTATTGTTTAACTTTACCCAATATAAAATCAAACGTTTGTCATGACCGTTCCAACGTTATGTCTTCGCGCGCTTTTTCGGCCATCTTTATCCATCTCCGACGCCGCCGTCCTCAGGTCCAGACACCATCTTCTCTCTTCTTTTCTCGGAAGCACACTTCAATCACCGTTCATCAAATCAATAAACTATTTGCTGCTAACATTCCAGTCCAATCACTGACAACTTCGTCCAAGCCCTGAATGTCCCTCCAACTCGTTCACATGAAATATTTTAAGCTCCACTGTCACACTTAGAGTTCCAATTTTGATGTTCTCTCAATATCCATTCCCTAGTAGATGCTTACAAGTCTCCAAACAAAAAACTCCTAACATTAATTGGAGCACGATCCGTTCATGAGCACGGCATCAGTCAGAATGAATGTCTCTCGTATTCTTTCAGCCCTGCAAAGCTCGGTTCATAAATTCGATTGTTTATTTGCAGATAACATTTGATGTACTTTCGTACCTAGCCAATCTCTAAATTTCTTGCAAAACGAACTAGCCGTCTTCACGACTGTCACTGCTTTTTCGGCCAATCCCAGAATTCTATATAGAATTAGCTAGCCGTCTCCGCGATTGTCACTGCATGAATATGTTGACCTTGATGACGGCTCGCTTACCGTTGCTATGCTAGCATATTCACATAATTTATCCCCTTTAATTGACGCCATTTATAATAAATAATTGTACAATATTCAGTGACATATTGGTATGTCACAACACCTAAATACTTTGTCTTCATCACTCTATATGTATCTAGACAATCACAAATTAATTTATCACAGTTTTTGATATGAATTTTGATTTGACAATTTACAGGAATACTACCAGTGTAGCTACGATGTGTAATAACGAAAGTTTTTACAATATTTAAGTTAAGAAAATTCCGCCATAGCCAATCAATGATTAGATTATATCTTGATCTCCTTTAATAAGAACTCTGTTTCACGTAACAGCATTATACGAATAAGCATGTGTCGTCAACAAAAGGAATAAGCTCACCCTTTGGTAGAATGGTAAAGATATTAAGGTATAATAAAAAAGGAGTTCAAATATGGTTCCCCATGGAACTCCACTTATCACTGTTCTCTCTGATTCTACTGATACTTGATTTATTTTGACAACTTGTTTTCTGTCCTCAAGTAGTCTCAAAATATTAGCCTAATATATTTTAAATCCGTTGCAGATGGTATAAAACAAGGTCGCTGGCCGCCACTTGGCCATCTCTGTCTTAAATCTGTAATATATTTAATATTGAAAATATTTTAATACGAAATGTTAAATATATTCAACATTATATAATCTAATAATTGGATTATTGTTTGAGAATGAGTAATTTAATAGTAAATCCCGATAATTTTCTGTAAGTAGAATGCTTCAACAATCTACGAGTTATTTTAATAAATGAACATGAGTTGTGATAAGTCCCTTAAAGTAAAGATAACGAAAATGAACAAACTAATTCAATGAAGAATTAAATCATTGTGTGGAAGGATGTCCAAATGTCTTGAGTTTAAAATAAGAATTTGTGAAAATGTAAGTAGCCCCGCTAGTGAGTCATGACCAAAATTCAGCGTCAGCAATAATCTTGTCACCAGGAGTTGAATGAGAAATGTTTTGACCGTTTGGCAGTGGAACGTTTACTTTCAATGCTGTCATATAAAGATTACGGTTTCTTGTACTACTACGTGTGTGGCTTAAGCCATTTTTAGGATAACGACAAATTCATTAAATATTATTTTACTTACAGGGTTAAAGAAAACTTCATTGTATTTCTGAGTACGAGTTAGAAAAGTTCCCTTTAATGAACAGTTCAGTGAAATTGTAAAACTGTATTATAGACTTAAAGGATGATACAGCATAAGGTTAATCGTAAGCAACAATAAACACATAATATAAATAAATTGTGTGCTGTGTGAATTATATGACTTAAAAGACTTAAAATGATGACTTAAAAGACATCCAGGGATAATGAAAGAAGATCGTTCTTCATTGGTTTTTAAATACAAAAGAATGTAATAATTTTGGATATTTTGGTGGAAAAGATATTTCTATTATGTTCAAAACTTTTGAAACGTGTTGGTACTTCGAAAGTGAAACAAACATCTGATACATTGTTTTCTCTCATTCAATAAAGAGGTGCCAATTTCTATGCATCCACGCGAATTTGGCAAACTATAATGAGACCAAGAGAAGCCTGAACGTAATGAGACTGTCTTGATTGTAATGCTACTCAGTGTCCCATTAGCGTAAACTGATGCGAACTTGCCCAATCGGAGGCCATTGCGACGCAGTTGCCAGTGCTGGCCGTCGTAACGCCACCGCATCGGAGCTGAAGCGCGTCCCCCGCGCTGCCTGTGCCGTGTTCTCCGTCAGGGCCCCTGTCCGTCGGGTCGTCGCCTGCCGTCGCGAGCGCGCTTCCGGGGCGCTGGGCGCCGCTCGCGTAATCCCGCTTAGCGGAGCGAAAACAGCGACCCCCACCGGCGGCGCCACCGTCACCACCGCAAATCTCGCTGGCCCCACCACCGAACAGGCAAGGCGCGTCCGGTCTGCTCCCGGACACCCCATCGCCCCATCACCCGCTGCCACTTCCACTTCCACCCCCGCAGCCCGAGCCGACACATCCACCATCCCTCACCCCGTCCCCCGCCTTCTCCCACCACCGCCCTCGCCGCCGTCACAGTCTCCATTGCCATTGGTCTCCGCCGCCTCCCAGCCGCCCCGCCTTCACGCCACTATGCTCTCCGTCACCGCTCCGTCGTGAGCCTCAGGACGTCACCGCCTCCATCATTCCCATCGCTGCCCCACAACCACGCCTGCCACCCTCCATCCACTCCCTCTCCGCCACCGACACCGCCGTCACCGAGATGCGGGTTTCAGACAGCACGATACCACCTCCGCCATCAGCACGGCCGCTGCTGCCACCGCCAGCGCCGGGCCGCGCCGCGGTCTCAGGCAGGCGTAAGCCAGCGCGGTCGCGCGCCCGGGCGGCTCTGGATTTGCAATAAGCCTCCGCTGCGCGCGCGCCCGCTCATGTATTATTGATGGAGCACACTCCGCCGCCGCCCGCAGCCCTGCGGAGGCCGCTCTCCACCGGTACTTAGCGCGTCCACGCCGGCCGTGCTGACGGGCGGGCGAGCGGGCGGGCTGGCGCGGGCGGGCGAGTGGGCGGGCGAGGGCGGGCGGGCGGACGGGGTGTGGGCGGGTGTGGGGCGGGTGTGGGCGGGTGTGGAGGTGGGCGTGGGGGTGGGCGGGGTGGGTTGGGCGGGGTGTGGGTGGGCGGCGGGAGGGTGGGGGTGGGCGGAAGGATGGGGGTTGGGCGGGGGAGTGGGCGGTGGTGCAAGTGGGGTTGGGCGGGGGTTGGGCGGGTGTGGTGGTTGGGCGGGGGTTGGGCGGGTGTGGGTGGGGGTGGCGGGTGGGCGGGGTGGGCGGGGTGGGCGGGGTGGTGGGGGCGAGGTGGGGGGTCGGCGGGTACGGGTGGGGTTGGGTCGGGGTTGAGCGGGGGTTGGGCGGGGGTTGGGCGGGGGTGGGCAGGGTGGGTGAGGGTGAGCAGGGGTGGTGGGCGGGGGTGGGTGAGGGTGAGCAGGGGTGGACGGGGGTGGGCAGGGGTGGGTGAGGGTGGGCGGGGGTTGGGCGAGGGCGGGCGGGGCGGGCGGGGGCGGACGCGGGCGGGTGCGGGCGGGCGCGGGCGGGGGGAGGGCGGGCTGGTCGCCGTGCGTGCGGGAGCGGCCAGTTCGGGGCGGGTGGGCGGATGTTGCTGCCACCGCCGTTTGTCAGCGGTGCGCCGCGGCGGACGCATGGGCGTCACTGACTACCTGCCTCAGGGGCCTGGCTGGCTGACTCGCTCACTGACCAATGGCGAGACTGCGGCGGACGGCGCGCGAAGGTGGAAGTCGACCTCTCCCTACGAACAGGCGCAGTCTGGAAACCTGGCTCCCGCCGAGAGAGGCGACAGTTTCGCAGCGGACTCGTACGAGGCGTGGGGGTTGGGCTTGGTCATGGATGGTCATCGTTAAGTTTACCTCTGTCACTCTTGAATGATTATATTTCTATGATAATATTTCTGTTTTCACTTGGCACTTGACCATGCTGGTTATTTAAAGAATTGTAACATTTATTCGAATCCATATACATCTCGTATCAGTGATTCAGATACATTCCTTTGCTTGTACGTATTTTGAAGAAAGTATCTCCTTTTGTTTGCGTCCGTGAGTGCTTTCTTTTCACATCTTGGTTCTGATAGATAATAGCATATTTCAGGCAGATATGTCATTCGGGTTCTGTAAAAATTTTCTTTATTGAAATTTACTACCCCTTGATGTAGTCTGAATGCAATGTATTTTTCTGACTTATACTCTTGTCTTACACATGGTTTTCTTGGTATAAATCTCTAAACATCGACGAAAAACAAAAATCGTTAGTTGACGGTCCCATACGTATTGTGATCCAACCCAGTATTGGAGATATCAAGACATCATGAATGAATTATGATTAAGCCGTTATCGTGCCTAAAACAATAGTAGAGACGAACGATGACACGAACCGACTTCAAAAAGAGGATTTTAAACAACATTTAAGTACCTATTTAAGTTTGCAAACCTTTCTCATACTTTCCACATCTTCCACCCTTTTCACTTTTCTCAATCCCCTTAAACATTGCCTCGCTAGAATTGATAGACAAAGTGCGTATTTATCAGTTCACGAAGTGAAACATGTCATGTTTCCACTAAGAGAGAAGAGATTTTGTGCATGATAATGTTTTGTTTGCGAAATTGAACAATAAAATATTTACCAAAAGAGGTTTATTTTTACTCCAACAATTATATGTTCGGCTTTAATACTTTTACAGTCGGTAAGAAGATGGAGAGTAAATCAGTAACTTGTTATAATTGGTGTTTACTAAAGAGAAATTAATTCTATCAAAAATAATTATTTTTGTAATGAGACGAACATTTTAATTTCCCTTGTTGTATTCATGCATAAGTGTAAGTTTTAATTACCAAAGCATTCTCGCTGTTTTGTATGAAAACGTCTATACAGAGGCATATTAAATGAATCGCATGAACATCTCAAAATCAATTTTCAATCATTATTTTTAAATTTATTTCGAATTTTGGTAATTAAATTTATTGGTTGTATTAATTAATTTTAATATATTTGGAGATCTTTCAAAGTTTTCATTAAAATCTAGAATAGATTAAACTGTAACTTTTTACTCTTGATCTCACTTGCCGTTAGGTGAACCAATGATGTTTTGCTAACAGTGACCGCAGTGACCAACTGTAAGATTTATTTGTGTCAGTGAGTTATTAGGGTGTATCGGTAATTACTCATGGTTTATTCATACACAATTAATCCTCTCATTAAATAATTCTATGTTGGGTTGATCCCATCCAGCGGACCGTTTGATGATGTACACAGTAAAGGACAGTTATTCCTGCCAGTGAAATATTTAGGCGACAAGGGATAGTTGGGAACGCACCTTAGATATTCCCATGAATGATATAGTATCATACTACAATCAGATTTCGGTTTTGGGAGGAATAAGAGATGTTAATTTAATGCTAATTAGGGTTAATGAGTATTAGGGTCAGTATTGAATGCTAATCTCATTCTAGTTGATTGTTTTAAAGAGATTTTACTCATTCTTTCAAACTCACTTAGTATTGACGAAATTGCTTTAAAAATGACATTGCAAATTATATCCGTATATCTCTCCAAGGATAATTTTTACATTGCTATTGACGTGTTTATTTTAACATAATAAAATCTTATTTTTTTCTCCAAAAATATTAATGTATACTCTGTGTGGTAAGAGATACCTTTATTGTTCTGCAGATATTCATTTTCAGTGCGTAATTTAAGGATTATCAAAATCAAGGTAACAAACTATCAAAGAGTTTACATCTCTAGATTCATTAATGTTAGTTAGTTAATGCCTTATTTTACGTGGCGAGACTCTGGCCATCAGGCCCGCTCTTCCGTCTAATCACGCCAATTTCGTAGGAAGCACGCAAATGTAGTAAAAGACGCTTAATAATTTATGAACAAAAACTGAAAAGAGAGAATCATATGTTACTACATATTATAATTTCAGAATTGGGAATTTAATGAATTAAAACCATGCTGTTTGCAATAAGTTTATATTGTTTACATTTACGAAGTGAATTAAAACTGTAAAGACGGTAGTTACATGGGGTTGTTTTTTAGCAAATTTTCATTTTCAGCAAAGTTTCAGAAAAGTTTGTAGGTAAAAGGGAGATGATTCATACCCATGGCTGAGAAGTTTTGAAAAGCAGTGAATGTCAAGTAACTCAGAGAAACGGCGCATGGTACAATTATTTTTCCACTATATATTCAGCTCCTAAGCGTAGGCTTTCATCCTAATGTTCTCCCATTTGCTAAGCACAAGATTATTGTGGTGGTTATCCACTAAATGGATAAAAAGGGGAGTAAATGAGGATGGAATATAAATTATCATATATTACATAATGATTCGAATGTGGTTCTTGAGGTGTAGAACGCATTCAGCGCCTCAACCACATTGTTTGATTCGAACATGCCTTATGCGGCACTCGAACACACATCCTTGGGCAGTACGTCATCGGGCGTATTTCTCCGCCCCCACGCTTCCGAGAACCCCCACCCCCACCCCACTCATCAGGAAGCTGGGAACCTCCGGCGAGGTCCGTTCCACCAAATTCATTTCGGGGCTCGTCGTGCGAGCGCGTTGCGCGTTAATTGCGTCGGTGTTTCCGGGCGGCGCGTCACCCTGCGTCGCCCGACTGACGAGTGCTCGACCCCGCCTTGTCACCTCACCTCCCCCTCCTCCCATCTCCATTCTCATCTCCATTCCATTCTCACCTTCTCTTCCTCCTCCTCTT
>BLKR01008470.1:0-19041 GCA_011170035.1 Teleogryllus occipitalis
TGTAATATAATAAGCAGTTCTGTCAAGTAAAAAGTTTTAATTGCAATTGCACAGTTGTGTTCGGGAAATGTACATCTGTTTTAATAAAAATTGGCGGAAAAGAAGAACGTTATACTGAGTGATTTTCAAGAAACCATATCCTCCACCAAATTTTCAATTAAAACTTGGAATCTTGTCGGCACGGTCTTCGACAAAATTGATTTATTTTGAAATTTAAAGTTCATTTTAGGTATTACTATTAAGGGTTTGATTAAAGAGAAAGCAATTCCAATTTTGTCAAAAAAACGACCATCCAAATGATCTTATAAATAACATATAATATTAATTTTCTCAAAGATTGGGTACTACGTTACTGGATTCTAAAAACAATTCATTTTTAAGTGGATGGTCAAATGATTGATTTAGTGATTCCGAGTGAGTCAAATACTAAAGCTATTAGACCTGTTAATGTAATGCTTGTTTTTATCGCGGGAGGTGGCGGTGAGTTTCCCCCACTGGAGGGCAAGATCCGGCACCGACCTACCCGTCGGCTTGCGAAGTTTTTGTCTCAACCGCTTATCTTCCTCCAGCGGAGACACATCCGGGACAAACTCTAAGCTCCCGACTGGTCTTCCGGGATGTGTAGTGGATGTATGAGTAAGTATGCGTGTGTAAGAGTCGAGGAAAGAATAAGGACGAGGAAGGAAAGATCGCGCGCGGTACGTGACCCGTTTGTTAGGGTACTGCTCTGTCATTCCCCTGGTGTTTATTGGAGAAACCACGGAAAACTACCGATCAGAGCAGCCGGCCGCTAGAATTCTCCTCTAGACAGCGGCTGAATTCGACCTACCTATGTGGCTAGTGTCGAAAATACTGCGGTCTCAGGATTGGAACCTTAGAAGCACCCGGTCATAGGCACTGGAGTAACATCCGGGCTGAGCCATCTAAGCTGTACGAAATAGGTCTGTTTAACATGCGTTGAACATGCCTCGTCCAATCACGTGTGAGACAGTTACAATTCAAAAGAATTCCACACCTGACACAAATGGATGGGAAACAACTACCAAACAACGCAGCTGAAATTACGCAAACAACACAGTTTGGTGCGCTGTGTCAATTTAAATTGATTAATTGATGTTTTCGTCATTTCGGGCGCGACAACTGCTTCAGTCATTAGTCCCGTTAGTGTAAAGCATGTTTTTTCTCGGAAGATGGCGGTGATCTTCCCTCGCTGGCAAGATCCGGCGCCGACCCACCGTCGGCTACTGGGTTTCCCCCTAACCAGGAAATCTCCCATGAGCGGGGCACCGCCCCAGACGGGACAAGCTCTAAGCTCTCGACCGGTCTCCCGGAATATGTGGTAGTGTAGTGCATGTTAGTGTAAGTGTGTGTGTAAGGGGAGAGGATAGGACAAGAAAGAAGAAGGACAGATTGGACCGCGCGCGACGTGGCCCGTTTGGTAAGGTACTGCTCCGGCATTCGCCTGGTGTTGATCGGAGAAACCACAGAAAACTACCGATCAGAGCAGCCGGCCGCTAGAATTCGACCTAGCTGACAGCCTCCAGACAGCAGCTGAATTGGACCTAACTGAAAAGCTTGTGTCGAAAATCCTGCCGCCGTCAGGACTGGAACCTAGGACCTCCCGGTTAGAGGCGCTGCAGTGACATCAGTTGACGCACTGAGCTACCACTACCGGTGTCAATTTAAAGCATAATACGACCTTCTTTATTCCCATTGTAAAAGGTTATGGGGCTTTAAAAAGCATTTCAGATGTAATTTGCCGACAAAGTTCTAAGTGGCTGACAGTGAATCTATCACTTTTTTCAGCAGCGTCGGACAACCATAACTCAAAAAAATTCATATCATAAAACCAAATGTTCAATTGTCGTCAAAAATGTGTATTTTTAACACGCGTTGAACATACCTCGTTCAATCACGTGTGAGACAGTTACAATTCAAATAAATTCCACACCTGACACAAACGGGAAGGGACAAAAAAAAACTTCCAAACAACGCGGCAAAAAGTATGAGTTCCCACGCAGTGTCAGTTTAAGCAAAATACGACCTTTGCTCTTCCCGCGTGTTGGCGGCCGTTATGGGGCTTCGAGCAGCTTTTTCTTTCTTTTTTTTTTCTCCCGCGCGGGCGCCATTTCGCTCCGTTGATTCCCGCAACGAGCTTTGCCGCGAAACGTGGAGTCGTTTCGCCCTCTCGCGCGCCAGTGACAGTTTACACAGCGTCCGCTGCGAAGCGCCATCGCGCTCCATGGGGGGGGGGGGGAGGTGCTGCGGGAATTCGGTGCACGCGCATCCGGCAGCTCGGTCCCGGGAAGCGGTGGAGGAGTGAGGTTACGTTGCACCGAAGGGACGAATCGATGTTTTGAGGGCGTTTTAATTGCGGTGGTCTTCGGTGTCAAAGTCCGCAAGTGTGGTTTCTACCTCAATTTCTTTCTCGTGTTATATTTCTACTCCTCGCCTCGATCCACTTTTTCTTCTTCTCTTCCCCATCCTCTTGATCCATTTGTTGTTCTCCTCCAACTTCCCGTGCTCCTTTTTTAGTCTCCTCCTCTTCCCTTTTTATTATTCCTACACCACTTCCTTTTATACTTCTCTTTCCACCTTTGTACTCCTAATACGACCTTTCTACTCCTAATCCGACCTTTCTACTCCAAATCCGCCTTTTATACGTCATCTCCTGCTTATACTCTTTTTCGTTTTGTATTTCTTCTCTTACTTTCCCTCCTTTTATTCATCTGGTCCCCTTCCATCTATTAATCTTGCCATTCCATTCTTCCCTTTGAAACTCCGCCTCCCCTTTCTCCTTTGTTTTCCCTCTCTTTTATTGCATTTCCAATCTTCCTTTTTCTCTCCTACTCCTACTTCTTTTCCTTATTTCCTTTCAGTCACGTTAAGAAGCACCTACCAATTTCAGGTATTTATACGTGAATTATAGGTATTCTAACGTGGTATATAGGTTTTTAAATTATTTAAAAATAAAAAAAAATTATAAGTTGTTATTCCGGTAAGGTTAAATATTCCTCTTTCTCCCTTCATTAAAATATAAACTTTTTGAAAATTTTAGCATTTTTGCGCAATATTGAAAGCAATATGTACAATAAAAAAATAACAAATACAAGATTTTCTCGAAAACGGCTCCAATTTCTTTGTTATATAAAAACTTTCTCGAAAACTCAAATTTTCGGTGAAAACGAGATCAAAATTTTCAGAAACGCTCAAAGGTCAATTTCTCAACAATGGTACCAATTATTTTCTTCAAACTTTTCGTACAGATACTGCTAATAGCACTGTTTAAGATTATCTAAAAATTAATTTTGCTGTATTCTGTTGATGTTTTCTTTTCTGTCATTAGGAAAACGAATAATTGAACAAATGTGAAAAAATATTTGGGCGGCAATTGATGGCACCTGGCAAAAGGATGGAGCACGACCGAAAAGCTAGACTGGGCCAAAGAAATTAGGAAACTAATTCGTACGACAAAGACTATGCCGTTCTGTAGCACCACTAGTTTCCTCCCTTACGTAGAGTTATTTAATCACAACGCTGAAGAATAATGGACAATAACGTGTCGAGTTGAGATGAGAACGATGAAACCGAAGGATTAATTCACTGCAGAGAAACAACATTTTCATTACAGAGCATAAATCTACATAGAAAATATTCGAATCGATCTGAATAATCGGTATACTAATAGCAAACGTTCTTACTTGCACTGATAGAAATACGTAAGAGAAACACTTAAGCCACACATTTAACGAGCGATTCTGGCTACTATCTTCATCTACGAAGATGTTAACTCTGGTCAGAACGCCTGTTCCCTGAGGCGACGTGGGGGGAGGCGTGGCTAATGGGAAATTCACGCGCACGCCTGGGGCACGGCACGCCGCGCGCCGGAGCTCGCCTCACCTGCGCACGCACGCACGCACGCACGCACGCTCGCAGGCAAGCACGCCTGCGGGCACGCACGCTCGGGCACCCTGCCCTGCCACGCCACGCCAGGCCAAGGTAGAGCACAGCACGGCACGGTACGGTACGGCACGGCACGGCCCGCCGCGATCCGTCTCTCCCTTTTCGTTACGTCCCGTTTGGTCACTTTCCATTTTGGCCCGCCCCGTTCTGTCACGCATCGTCACGTCTCACCTTGCCGCCCGCTCCGCCGGAACGCGTCCTTCACGTCCGATTTTGTGCCGTCCAATCTCATCCCCTCCCATTTCAGGCTGCCTTTGCCCTGTCCTGTCCCGCTCTATACGCCACTCCTCGTCACGTTCCGCTCGTCACCATCCCGACCCCTTCCCATTCCGCCTCGTCAGGCCACGCCTCGTCAGCCTCGCCAGGCCACGCTCCGCTGCCTCAATCTAGCACGATTTCCCCGCTTCACTTTTGTCATGAGTTGTCTTGCCCGGTTCGGCCGGACTCGGCCCGGCTCGGCCCGGCTCGGCCCGGCTCGGCCCGGCTCGGCCCGGCTCGGCCCGGCTCGGCCAGCTCGGCCCAGCTCGGCCCAGCGCTCGGCCCGGCTCGGCCCGGCTCGGCCCAGCTCGGCCAGCTCGGCCCGGCTCAGCCCAGCTCGGCCCGCTCGGCGGCTCGGCCCGGCTCGGCCCGGCCGGCGGTCAGTCAGTGCGATTTCCTGGCTCGGATAGGCTCGGCTTGGCTCGGTCCATCTAGATCCGCTCCATCTGTCTTATGCCCCGCCCCCCTCTGCCCGTCCCGCTCCGCTGACACATCAGTCTATCCTGCCACCCCATCTCCTCTAAGCTCAGCAGTCTTTCCGCGGCGCGCGCCCTGCCTCCGCAAGCGCCGCTTCATATTCCGTGTGTAGGAGCCCGCACTGCTCGCATACGCCGCAGGGGCACACAAATTATTAAACGAAGGTGGCCTGTTGCTGAGAGAGAACGCGCGGAATATGTGAACATTAAAAATATACATCAGTTGATTTGCATAAAAACGATATCTATACAGGAGAGTTTAACCCATTAACACCCAGCGACCATATTTGAGAATGTACATTTCTAGTCAACTCTAGTTTGCTTCTCTTGCATTAACTTGGAAATTGGATTTCCTAAACACGTTGTTCAATCTACAACGAAGTTGATTGGGCAATGCAGCTATGGTCTAACGGTGTTCTGACAGCGTCCTGGCAGTATAATTTAGCAACGTAGCAATGTGCAGATAAACGTTCACGCAGATAATTTTCCCCAATACCTAGGTTTCGCCTTTGGTCTCCGTCTTCTCCCTAATAATACCGTCGCAATCCATGATATATCAAAATGCTCGATTCCTAGAATTCCTTGGCATGTCGAATTATTTTTCTCTTCTTGAGCTCCCTTACACATTTGTAATACATATATTAATAATAAATATAGCAATACACAATATTTTATGTCGAATTATTTCACTAGTTTAGATGGCTCAGCGTTGGTGGTAAGGTTTTCCACACTAGGTAGATAGCTGAGTCGAATTCAGCCGGTCTGGAGAAATCTAGCAAACGACTGCTCTGATCGGTAGTTTTACGTGTTTTTTCCGCCACCTCCCATGTAAAACATGCACTACACTTACGGGACTAAAACCAAAGCCTGTTACGCGCCCGGAAACACGAATAACCAATAAAAGCTAATCATAGGGTAACCGGAGAACGGCGTGGAAATCATGCGTGCAAGAAAGAGCACAAGAGGGAGAAGAAAGGAAATAGCGAGCGAAAGTGAGGAAGGGAGGAGAGAGAAAGGGGCAATAGTAATCATGAGAGATTTGCAGCGCGTGAGAGAGAGAGAGAGAGAGAGAGAGAGGGGGAGAGAGTGAGTTATGGGATGGAGCAAGAGGGAGGTAAGAAGGAGAAGAACGGAGTAAGAGGGAGACGACGAAAACACGCAAAAGAGATTTTTAACATTCTACATTCAACTGCGACTCCATGTAATATTTAATTACCTAGTACTAGAACCCACTTTTTCTCCCGCTCTCTCTGGTTCTCTCCCCCTCTCTCTGGCTCTCTTCCCCCTCTCTCTTGCTCTCTCCCCTCCCTCTTGCTCTCTACCCTATATCTTGCTCTCTCCCCCTCCCTCTTGCTCTCTACCCTCTCTCTGGCTCTCTCCCCCTCTCTCTTGCTCTCTCCCCTCCCGCTTGCTCTCTACCCTCTCTCTTGCTCTCTCCCCCTCTCTCTTGCTCTCCCCCTCTCTCTTGCTCTCTCCCCCTCTCTCTTGCTCTCTCCCCCTCTCTCTTGCTCCTCTCCCTCTCTCTTTGCTCTCTCCCCCTCTCTCTTGCTCTCTCCCCCTCTCTCTTGCTCTCGTCCCCCTCTGTCTTACTCCTCTCCCCCTCTCTCTTACTCTCTCCCTCTCTCTTACTCTCCCCCTCTCTCTTGCTCTCTCCCCCTCTCTTGCTCTCTCCCCCTCTCTCTTGCTCTCTTCCTCTCTCTCCCTTACCCACCTCTCTCTCCCTACATAGACCTCTGGATTCTTCTGGTGCCGTGTGCCTTTCCTCACGTTTGTATACCCCTGGCGTATGACGAGCCCTATTCGCGTTAAGTCGATGCTTGCATTACACGTGTGGGCGAAGTTGCGAAGAGCAGAGTAGCTGGCGGCGGGGGGCTGGCGGCTCTCCGCTTAATTTGCCAGCAAGAGCTGCATCACCGTGAAACTACCAGATAATTTGATGCCTCGCATCACAACGATGGCGAATAGAAGGATTGTCTGCACGTTTGTTGTATGCAGTATGTCTATTATTTAGTATTCAAAACCAGCTGCGACAGTGCCAAATTACTGAATAAGCTGAGCAGGCTGCAGCCTGTGGCGTGCAATATTGGGGGGGGGACGAATTTCAGCCGATTCAAAATTTCCTAAGGCAAACTTTTGAATGTTTTTTAATAGAAATATTTCTTTCCATATTTGTAACAAAAGAAAGTGTTAAATAATTATATATCCATATATAAAATAAATACAGATAAAATGAATACAAAAATATCGTATGTTTATTAAAACAATACTGTGCTGAGAATTATTTATACATGCACGTATAATAACTTATTTATACGTACAAAATAATTGCGTCGGTAACAAATAACGTAAATTTTTTTCATTAAAAATATAAAAAAATCTTGAATGTTAAAAAAAAATAAAATGTTTAAAAAAAATTAATTAGTCAGGTTCTGAGCTGCGATATTGTCCTCGTATGTAGTGATTTGAAGCTCTGTAGATGAGGAGGTCCTAGGGATCGACCATCGACGGTTGCAGATTTTTGACACTAGCTATATAATTAGGTAGCTTTCAGAGGCTGTCTTGAGGACAAATCAAGTAGCCAGCTGCCCTGATCGGTAGTTTTCCGTGTTTTCTCCAATGCACACCAGGCGAATACTTCTTACAAGTCTAATCGGGAAGACCAATCAGAAGCTTAGAGTTGATTGATTGATTGTTTTTTCGTGTTTTGGGGCGCGTCAACTGCTTCGGTCATTAGTCCCGTTACTGTGGTGCATGTTTTTTTTCTCGGGAGATGACAGTGATCTTCCCCCGCTGGATGACGAGATCCGGCGCCGACCTACCGTCACCTAGTGGAGTTTCCCCCTAACCAGGACTCTCCCACCAGCGGGGCACAACCCCAACCGGGACAAGCTCTAAGCTCCGGACCGATCTCCCGGAATATGTGGTAGTGTAGTGTATGTTAGTGTAAGTGTGTGTGTGTAAGGGGAGATGATAGGACAAGGAAGAGGAAGGACAGATCGCGCGCGGTCCGTGGCCCGTTTGGAAGGGTACTGCTCCGGCATTCGCCTGGTGTTGATCGGAGAAACCACGGAAAACTACCAATCAGAGCAGCCGGCCGCTAGAACTCTCCTCCAGACAGCGACTGAATTCGACCTAGCTGAAAAGCTAGTGTCGCAAAACCTGCCGCCGGTAGGACTAGAACCTAGGACATCCCGGTCAGAGACGCTTCAGTGACATCAGTTGATGCACTGAGCTACCGCTCCAGGTGAAGAAGCTTAGAGCTTGTCCTGGCTGGGGCGGTGCTCCAGTAAGGGAGATACCAGGAGGGGGATTTCCTTGCAAGCCGGTGTGTAGATCGTTGCGGTATCGCTCCACCCAGCAAGGAAAGAACCCCGCTATCTCCCGGGATGAAACATTCACTACACTAACGAGGCTAATGAGAGCTTTTTTTTAATTTTCAAAATTCATGTAGTATACAACTTAGTGTAAGGATCACAGAATTTTTGAAAATGTGCACAGAATTCACTTCTCCCCATTGCACGTCAAACACAGTTTCAACTGTTTTTTTTGACGTAAAATAAATAAAAAAATAATGCCAGCACCAATTTACGTGCCCCGTAACAAACACCCAATCGATCATATAAAGATTTTAGATATCGTCTACCCTGAATCGGCCGCTTCCTCTTATCAACTAGAGGCAAATGCCAGACAACACCAAACAACAAGTCACGGACCGCGCGCCATTATTCCTTCCCCGTGCTGTTCCAAGTTTCTCGCTTTGGGCCTAACAATGGAAATATCCACCACCCTTATCCATTTCTTATTGAAAAAGAAAATAACACACACACATCCAATACGCGTCACCTGTACGCAACAAACAGCTGCTAGTCTTCACAGACACTGCACTAAGTGAAGTGGTGGACAAATAAATAAGTAAATTAATAAATATTTTCTGCTGATCTTCTGCGATTACATCGCGTAAAATGAAGAGCTGTAGAAAAGTCACGACAAACTTTACTGGATATTACGTTCGTATACACATCCTATTTTTAACATTTAAATATACTCATTTATCTTTAAGCAAAAAAACTAGTGCTCGTAAAACAGTACGAACTTCTCCCTCCGTATATTCACGCAAAACTCGCGGAAAATACTCAAATGTTTGAAAAATTGTATATGACCTTACTTCAAAATCTATCTTTAAGGAACATTAACATTTTCACTAAAAGAAAATATCTCTATTTTTAATATTTTAGTTTTAGGACACTGAAAAACGTTTGAACTCTTGCAACTTTTAAAAAATCAGGGTTTTCAGCATCATTCTCTTAAACGACCTCTGTAAAAGACCATCCCAAATTAAAATATAGGTTTCAAATTCAAGAGGCCGTGGCATTAGACAGATCCATTTTGGGAATATCAATTTTGGAAAAAATCGAATGAACGGTTTAACCGCTACCGTTGTTCACAGACGGCCGGACGGACGTTTTGCCGTCAATGGATTTTTCGGTATTAAAGCACACACAATATGGATTCTGACTACACCACGTGTTAGAGGATTTTCCCCCTAAATTTAGCAAGCAAATTTAGCTGTACCAAGAAAGTAAATATCTAACTATCTTCCTCTCTTAATAACCTCACATTCTCACCGTTTGCTTGCGCTAGTTGACTAAGCGTCGACTGCTTTCGATAGATTGATTACAACACGAGCGAATAACACGACGCATGATAGAAGAAAATATTGCATCATGAAATATTATGTACAAATGATTGCTGAAGTTAATTTTAAATTGGTTTTTAAACATAGTTTGTATGTTTTAAAAACGGTTTATAATAGCTAATATAACACATCTAGAACCCACTAACTTGAATTTAAGGAAAAAGAAATACGAAATTCAATTGAGTAGAAAGCTCAGATATTTTTCGAAGCAGAAACTCTTATGTAGATACGAGTATGTACGAGTATGTAGATACGAGTATGTAGATACCAATTCCTGACTACCCCTTTCCCGTAAACATTCATTATTGTGCCAACAGGACAAGTGATAATGCTACACCTAGCACATGAAATTACCCTGGCAGTGCCCTTCAACCACCAACCGTATTTGAATTGACATCGTAAACGTGGGTCATGACCACTCAGAGTTCAACGCACCGGAAACAGAGATTTGTATGAATTGGCGAATTGGCGGATATTGGAGAAATTTACAACTCGTTTCCAATTAATCAGCGTCAGTTCGTTAGATTTTATTGTGACTACATCTCTTGCTCGAATTAATGACAGTTTCCGAAATCACGTTATGAAGATCATTTTCACAAGTACACTAACGCGTAGAATCGATTTTGGATTTTGTAGGATTGATTTCCAAGAATTATTCGATCACTGGACTGTCTGCTTTTATTCTGCGTTGGAGGCATGATGCGAGTTCCTCGATTCTTTTTATATCATTGCGGAGGCATCAGAAATATTAATTATTATTCCAGTTGGCAATGCCTAATAAGGATATATATTTTTAATAAATACTTAAAAATTCTCATGAATCTCGAAACTACCATAGTCACTTTGGCGAGTTTTGGTAGTAAACCTGGAGCAGTCGAATCAAATTGAAAGTTTGATTTTAAATGAAGGCGATGCATTTTCTGTAATTCAACTTATTGAATACAATTTTAATTGCAGACGATAAAATACTTTTTATCACCTTCTATATTTTCAAACAACTGTCCATTATCTTCAAAGAATGGGTGAAAACTTCAAGCTTTAAAGACCAGCAAAGAAAACGAAAGCCATGACATTCCATTATAAAAAATCATCTAAGATGTAACATAGTAATTAATGACAATGATATTGAGTATGTCAATTATTTCAAATACCTACATTGTGATATTTTGTAGATAAAAATGACATCAATACAAAAATTCAGAAATTTCACAAAATTAGCTTTACTAAATAATAAAATACACTAATAAAGAAAGCGGCTAAATTTCTTTCGGCTTAAGTTCTATAACCCTATGACAGTAACAACGATAAACTAAGGATGTAAACTTTAGGCTCTTAATAGGATGGATAAGAGGAAACATCAAGCCCTATGTATATTTCAAACACAATTATGGAACAAATTATTTTGTACAAAATGACCTCTTAAAACACAAATGTTAAGAATGTCATCCATATTTTAGCTCTTCTTTAACGGATTCATGAGCGAATTTCATTTGAAACACGAAAAGGCTGTATATGATCGTGAAGTGTCAATACATATTTAATCAGCAGTGATGAATTGTTTGCATTTTGAGTTTGTCTTGATTGAACATTGTCTATTAACGAAACTAAGTGAATTTTCTTGAAAACATGATTCCCCTACGTTAAACTGTCATTATCCCGTTTCAACCCATCTACCGACCTTTTTCACTGTGAGTACGAGTTTTCTGCATTTCCTTGAAAAATGAGATTGAAAGGATTGCCTGCGGTTCATGGTTCATTTTTTAGGGTACTGGTTCGGCATTCACCAGGAATTGAACGGAGAAACCAGGAAAACAGATTAGCCTTTGATTATCCTTGAGAATTCTCCTTCAGACTGTGGCTGAATTGAATCAGCAATTTAGTTGGAGTCCAAAATCCTGCCACTGTCTGTACTGGAACCATATAACTTGCCGGACAGAGGAACTTCAAAAAGGATTTCTGAAATTACGGGTCAATAAAACTTATCCTACGAGTGAGTTACTTCAGGGACATCATGGTGCAATTCTGACTTGACCAGGTCATAAACGGTGAAGTATCTTGAGCACTGGGGGATACCAACAAAAACACCTGGGTCAAGGCGAGGTCATTACTCTTCTGTGTGTTCGTGCAGTCGGACAATAACGTACAGACTGAAGTTCGTAAAATGCGATAGCAGAGATTTATAACGAAGTCTATTATTTGCGATATCGACTGTGGGACGTTAAATACTTTCCATAATACCACTACGAAAGAAAAAATATGATACAACACATGTTTTCTTCAAAAGTCATTTGTTTAGATTGTTAATAGAATGATAAATTCCGCTGTAAAGTGTAGCTTCTATTTTGTCTGTTTGCGTTAAGTCAATATAATCGGACAGTAATACGAAAACAAATGTTAAGGTTAATTTATAATAAATGTACTTAGTTTTGTTTAGAATTGTGTGTATCAAACATTACATTGCTGTTAAGTTTTTGCAATTTTAACAAATATTTTTAGTTATGTAAAAATTTTTAATAATTTTCTCTTAAGTGGTTTTGGTTAATAAAAATTGTTATGATTCATTAAGAGCACTCGTTTCATTATGAAGTTATAAGAGTGAGTGGATTCTCCACTCAACTATTACTGTACCGTTGAATATAAAACTTTATTTTACAACTAAGTAAAATATAGTATTATTTGGCGTTATTTGGTCGGTAGTCTGACTTCGCCGACCAGCCATTGGTTTTCCCACGCCTGGGCCTAGTTAAATGTGCTTGAGCTTTTCTTCGTCACACATCTACAGAAACTGGGACGATTTTAAAGGAAAGCTACAACTCTATTTTTGCCTCGACCGGGAATCGAACCCGGAACCACAGCACGGGAAGCTAGTACGCAGCCATTGATCCATCCCAGAAGGAAGTACAATGTTACAAAACTAATTCAGGTATTAGAGAATTTCACGTTATAACGTTATCTGTATCAGAGAGGAAAATGGGATTAATTAACCACATTTGTGGAATAACTACAATAATATCAATATCAGAACAGTATGTTTCTCTCTTATGAGTCGATATGTAGTTCAAGGGGAAGCTTATTCCCAAATTTTCCTCTCGGCGATACAGTTGAGATCTTAATAGCAGACAGACATCGTTAAGTATTACTACGTATTTAGTTACGTATACGAGAAAGTAAAAGAGGATCCAGGAAATTGATTGACGAGTTGTGTTGACAGGAGAGGTACATGCACATACTAATAACACCCATTGACAATTGACATTATTGTCGACCCACAGGCAGCACGAAACTGTTTCCTATTCACAACCTTTCTCCAGTGTTGTTCTTTTTTTATTATTTTGTACGTGGTAATATGGTTAAACCTCAAAGTAATGAGCCTTGAATACACAGAACATTAATTAGAAAATTAATATTACAGTCAAATATTTATTTATTCCACAGTTTTACATTGTTGAGGAAACAACTTTCTGTTACCCCAAAAATTATAATACTTATGTAATTTTAATTTCGCATTTCGACTTGTCAAGATCTTCGTAATTCTTGTGTGTTAAATTCTTCTCTTTCAAAAGCCCCTGAATTTCTCTCAACCAGTTATATTTAGGTCTTTCTCTTTCATTCCATCCCACAGGAAACTACTTTAAAATTACTTTTGGAATTCTATTTTCAAATATAAGACATAATATACTTTCAACTAATATTGAAGTGTTGTACATCACATTAGAACCAGAACATTTACATCGAAATGTTTCATCATATATAAAACATCGATATTTTAAACATCAATGTAATTTTTTGGTCGATGTTTTCATCGACACCGACGACCTTTCGGTGATGTATCGATGTTTAGCTAAAGTTTGCCATCACACCCCCCGTCCCGCCAGGCGTCGCCTTCCTCTTTCCCGCCTCAAGGCCACGTGAGTCTCAGCCAACTCCACGCAACTCCCGACAGCGCACAAGCGGGCGAGATGAGGCGCGAAAGCAACTTGCTCAAAGCGCCAAGTCGCCGAGTTCTCGTGCGCGCTTTTGAAACGCGTTGCCAAGTTTTCGCACCCCATCGGTCTCCCGTTGCCTTTTATTCCGCTTATCGCAGCAACCCGGAGAGCGCGAGGTTGATGAGATTAGCTCCTAAAGATGGGCGAGAGAGAATTGACTGTGATTAGTGTTTCAGGGCGAGTCAATTACTAAGGTCATTAGTCCTGTGTGATGCATGTTTTTTTTTATCGGGAGGTGGTGGTGTTTTTCACCCCGCTGGATGGCGAGATCCTACATGTCGTTGTAGGGTTTCCCAAATCAGGTATCTCCCACCAGTTGTGCACCGCCCCAGCCGGAAGCTAAGTCCCCGACCGGTCTCCCGGTATGTGTGGTAGTGTAGTGCATGTTAGTGTGTGTGAGTATAGGACAAGGAAGAGAAAGGAAAGATCGCGCGAGGTCCGTGGCCCGTTTATTAAGGTACTACTCTGGCATTCGACTGGTGTTGATCGGAGAAGACACGGAAAACTACCAGCATCAGAGCTAGGATCAGAGCAACCGGCCTTTAGAATTCTTGTTGAGACTGCGGCTGAATTTGACAAAACTATGAAGCTTGTGTCGAAATTCCTGCCACCGTCGAGAGAAAAACCCTAGGACTTCCCGGTCAAAGGCACTAAAGTGACGTCAATCGTTGCCCTAAGTGAACTAGGCTTGTACGACAAAATTGAATCCGGGAGCCTCAGCTACTAAACACAGTAGCTCCGTAGGTATAGTGGATGTTATAGAGCAGCAAGTGGCATGTATTCCTTCCCCGCTGAAACGAAAGACCCATGGTTGTCACCCAATTTTATCCCAGTTCTTACAAATGTCTAAACACAAATGTTACTAACCTCTAGGTCATGTAGTCTGGTCAAAGTTGATTACGTCTTTTCTTACGCATTGAGGTTTTTGAGGTCTCGTTTTGACGACGTCAAAAATATTTGTTGTACGTGAAGAAAAGGCTGAAAGTATTTTAATTTTAGAACATTATTCAATAATGACAGCTAGATTGAATGTTTTATTGTTAAAGAAACATTGATGACGTTTTTGCTATGACAACTAATGTTTTTGAATTTCATTGAGATAAAACATATTCAGCATTTCCACGCATATTTTGCGCAATTCCTGCATCGAAAATGCCAACTTTTTAAAGTGTCTTTAGATGATACTAAGGTATTAGACATAGTTTTCTATTTATAGGAACTTAATTAAAAGAAACTTGTACAGGGTAATCTATTATATATATATATATATATATATATATATATATATATATATATATATCAAAATAATGGTTTTTCATAACCTTCGTAAATAGGACAGTTACTTGTATAAATAGGAAACCGGCCCGACGGCATACGGACTAGGGGAAACGTGGGTACTAAGGGGGTGTATTGAGGCATGCATGATGGAATAACATGAGGGATATAGTTCGGCGCTCCGATTTTTGCTCGTTTTGCGGAGGAACACTTTACGTCACCAACCCGGGCACTTTGTTTCAAACGCCAGACCAGACACTAGCCAGTGTGTTGCATGGAGAATGAGAAGTGTTGAAAAACATTATGAAAGTGGCGTAAAGTGACAATTTTCAACGAAAAATAACACAAAGGTGTAATGGAAATAAAAAAAATTGAATACTTTAAAAAATAGTCCATAACTGTTTGAATGGTGTATAACAAGGTGATAATTTTAGTATCAGGCTGCATTTAAATTCCTGTTAATATTGTGACGCAAACTGTTGTCTGAAGCACATTGACTGAAGTCGGATACGTAGCCCAGTAACTCACAATGTCATTTCATCAAGGAGGGAGGGATTTTTTCAGTCGTGTTAGTGATAAGAGCGCGTCACTATTCCGTACTATATTACTTCTAAACACTTATTATTATATTATCTCTTGCCTCACAGAGATGATGCGAAAATACTGTTCACACGATTTTTGAATGGAATATATTTTTACAATGAATATTTAATTTTGAAAACATTCAGGGTTTAAAACATTCAAAGTTTTAATATTAAACATACAATGAATGTTTAACTTTAAAACTTCCAGTCTACTTTCAAACTTCTGAGCACATTTTATGCAAAGAATCTTTTAATCGTGAATAGTGAATTAATTTTCTTATAGCGTAAGATTTCCTCTTCTCTTGTTACAGGTAATTACGTTGAGAAATTACCGTTTCTAAAAGAGTATTCTGTAAGTATAGAGCTCATATTACGTTGAAAAATTACCATCCTTGAAAGAACGTAGATTTTATAATAACCTGGGTGTCGCCAAAGACGGGGAACTGTCCGCCGCGAATGTCAAAGGTTCTTGGAGACTTGATTGATTGATTTTTCCGTGTCTCCGAACGCGTCAACTGCTTTGGTCGTTATTCCCGTTAGTGCAGTGCAAGTTTTTCTCGGGAGATGGCGGTGATCTTCCCCCGCTGGATGGCGAGATCCGGCGCCGACCTACCGTCGGCTAGTGGGGGTTCCCCCTAACCAGGACACTCCCACCAGCGGGGTACCGCCCCAGTCGGGACAAGCTCTAAGCTGCCGACCGGTCTCCCGGACTATGCGGTAGTGTAGTGCATGTGAGTGTAAGTGTGTGTGTAAGGGGAGAGGATAGGACAAGGAAGAGGAAGGACAGATCGCGCGCGGTCAGTGGCCCGTTTGTTAGGGTACTGCACCGGCATTCGCCTGGTGTTGATCGGAGAAACCACGGAAAACTACCGATTAGAGCAGCCGACCGCTAGAATTCTCCACTAGACAGCGACTGAATTCGACCTAGCTGGAGAGCTAGTGTCACAAATCCTGCCGCCGTCAGGACTCAAACCTAGGACCTCCCGGTCAGAGGCGCTGCAGTGAGTTCAGTTGATGCACCGAGCTACCGCTCCCGGTCTTCTTGGAGACTGAAAATGACCACCCGGACCGTAGTTTCTCGGCGGCACTCAGGTCGTTAGCCTCGAAGTGGGTGCAGTGAGGAGACAGGGCTAAGTTCCTGGTCGCTCGGCCTCGCTCAAGCGACCAAGGAGATGGGCCCCTACCCACCGGTTGATTGGTTAGTTATTACAGCCACGACAACTGGTAAGGTCATTAGTCCCATAAGTGTAGTGTATGCGTTTTCCGCGAGAGGTGGCGGTGATCTTCCATTGCTGAATGGTGAGATCCGGATCCATTCAACCTGTCGGCGAGCGGTGTTATCTTCAATCAGGTATCCCAAAAGCAGCGCAGCGCCCCAGCCGGGACCAGCTCTAAGTTCCCGACCAGAGTCCCGGCCTGAGTGGAAGTGTAGTGCATCGTAATGTGTGTAAGGGGTAAGAGAGGCCCAGGAAGAGGAAGGAAATATTGCACGTGGCCCGTTTGTTGGAATTTTTGCTCCGGTAGGGCACGTTAAAATGTCCGAATAAAATATTTTAGTGTAATAAATACGATATTGCCGGCCTGGATGGCGAGGTGGCTACGAGCGAGTACCGACTCAGCGGCTTCGGTTCGGGTCTGCGGGTTTGAATCCCGTCTTGGGCATGGTTGTTTCTCCCTTGACTTCACTGCTCTATGTGTTGACGCGGAGGGGCCCACTCGCGTTCTGCTGACCCCAGATCAGAGGAGCCCGCAAGTGTGTTGGTCTAGTGTATGGTCGAATATGCAATCCCATCGGAACGTAAAAGGTAACCGGCTGTTGGCTGGATAAAAACCCTAGAAAGAAGAAGAAATACCATATTTTTAAGTGGTATTTACATTTTAGTTGCTCTACATCAAGTACTAACGAAATGGCGTACTCTATACGAAACTTGCTCATTTACGCGAGTATTGCTCGCGCGCCTAATTAAGGGTTAAGTTAGGAGGAGAGACCGGTGCAAAGCAAACGGGTCGGCGGTTGGCCTGCAGCGAAGTTGACGGAGGATGTGCAGTTAAAGACTACCGTTTTTCGATAGAATAATGGAAGTCTTCAATGCCAACTTTGATTTATTAAGAGAGACGGCTTTTGACGGCAATTTTATCCTTAAATAATATCAACAACACACCCACAATATACCCACATTTCTAGCGTCTTTGATACTTCTTCTAGAAAAATATGTTGATATAACCAAACTCCTGGCGGTTTGGAGCGTCTCCGAACCCTTGTTGGGCGTTGAGCGCTGGTATGGAGTTATACTCCGTCATTATGTTTGTCACGTCTCGCTACGTCGCAGTCAGTCAGTGCCTTTTATCCCTTCGGTCAGGAACTGGGCGTCGTTAAATCCTGGGGTTTCTAGACGGTCACCCAACCAGGAATTCGAGACGTCTCGAATTCGCTGCAGCTTCGTAACTTCACGAAACGTAGTAAACGAATTTGGCTAGTGCCGCCAGCTATTTATCAACAAATCAGTGATTTAGAAAGAAAATACATGTCACCAGATTGCTCTAACAAGTCCTGGATGCACTGACGCGTCCACAATGAGGAGCGCTTTCGGCGCAAAATTAATTCGCGCGTTGATGGGATAACATTAATGTTCTCATTTATCAGGTGCGTTGCGACGAGTACTATGCGGTAGCTTCGTTGTCAAAATAAACATGACTCTATACACATGATGAAAAACACTATTCTTACATTACTACTTACCAATCCGCGCAGAAATTCTAAAGAAAAGCCAATCGTGCGAGAGTTGTGTAAGGTTAGATACCCAGGAACTTGAGAAAAACACACAAACAAAGAATTTCCATTCTGGTTGAAAAATTAAATATTTAATTATGTTTTTCTGTCTCTTCTTATACTGCACGTACTGAATTCTCATATCCAGTGCATCATTGCTTATGACTCAGATGACGTCTTGTGACAGAAAGGCTTTAAGGAAGAGACAGCTCGACATCAAAAATTTGCAATTCTAGTGCTGCAATATGCAACAGCAACATTTTATATTCATGAACGAAACTGTTGTTCTCTGTATACAGGCGAGTCACGTAGCTTTAGCACCTGCTGTAGTTTTCGAACAGTTGAAGTTATTGCAATGCAGTTTTCACGGAAATGCATGAGGGAATGGGGTTAAATAATACGTGTATTCATTTCTATTATATTATTTGTATTTTTCGAGATATTGAGGTAACTTTTTGTTTTTTAAATGGAACTCTACATATTTTAATGTCGATCATGAGCGTAAAAAAGACGAATCCAATGATATACATATTGTTATATGTTGAGAGTATTTTTTTGAGTGATTTCGATTTTTTGTGACTCGTATTTAACGGATATTGTAATGTTCCGAGCAAGTGCTAGCAGGGAGCATGACCTGCGTTGCATGACCTTGGTTGGTGGACTGTTGCATATAAAAGGTACGTAAAACACGAGTCGGAAAAAAATAAAATTACTAAAAAATGCTTATTCAACCTATGATAATATGTTTATCATTGAATTCGTCTTTTTACGCTTGTCATGATAGACTAAAACATGTGTTGTTCCATTTGAAAAAGACAAAGTTACCTAACATCTCTTAAAATAGAAATGATAAAATCGAAACTAATACATGCATCAATTACCCCCATTCCCTCATGGACTTTCATGCAAATTCATTACAATAACTTCAACCGTTCAAAAATTACAGGAGATACTTCAATTACGTGACTAATCCTCTATACTCTGTTAATGCAGAATAACTGAAAACAGTGTTATAATATTTAATAAATGGCAG
>BLKR01008471.1:0-19004 GCA_011170035.1 Teleogryllus occipitalis
TCGCGTCGCCCTCGCGTCGCCCTCGCGTCGCCCTCGCGTCGCCCTCGCGTCGCCATCGCGTCGCCCTCGCGTCGCCCTCGTCGCCCTCGCGTCGCCCTCGCGTCGCCTCGCGTCGCCCTCGCGTCGCCCTCGCGTCGCACTCGCGTCGCACTCGCGTCGCGCTCGCGTCACACTCGCGTCGCCCTCGCGTTGCCCTCGCGTCGCCCTTGCGTCGCCCTCACCCTCGCCGCGCCCTCGCGTCGCCCTCGCGTCGCCCTCGCGTCGCCCTCGCGTTGCCCACGCGTCGCCACGCGTCGCCTCCGTCACCCTCGCGTCGCCCTCGCGTCGCCCTCGCGTCGCCCTCGCGTCGCCCTCGCGTTGCCCACGCGTCGCCCTTGCGTTGCCCTCGCGTCGCCCTCGCGTCGCCCTTGCGTCGCCCTCGCGTCGCCCCGCGCCGCACACCGCACAGGCCGGCCCCCGGGCCCCAATTTCTGGGCAACAGGAGACCTTAACCTGGGTTCCCCGGAACCCTGGGTTCCTTGGAACCCTGTGTTCCGCGGAACGTTCACAGGCGTTCCACAAGGGATTACAATTTGCTTGTTATGTATTAGGACGTCCTGGATTTTTTAACTAAAGGTTCGATGCATCAATATGAAATTGGTCACAATCTCTTCGGTGGTTCAACCAATTTCAATGATCAGGAACTTTGTCGAGAAGTCTCAGCCTGAAATGAAGAGAAAACATTCAAAACGTGACACGTCCTGCTCTTGTGCAATAAAAGATACAAATAAAGCACTTTACAACACATTATTTAACTCAACGAATAGGGGAAGTCCTTAATGTATTATAAGACATCTCACGTTTTTTAGAAATGCAATATAGGTAAAAACAACAGAACTCAATTTTTGTCAAATGGACATGTCACCTTTTGAATGTGTGGTCGTCAAATGACTAAATGATTCTTTGCACAGTAATAGGACACTCGTTTTTAAATTAAGTTTCCACACCCAAAGAGCGGTGCTCTGGGGCATTCTTTAGCCAGAACAGCATATGGGCGTCCTTCCCCACTTTTATTATTATTATTATTATTATTATTATTATTATTATTATTATTATTAGTTATTTAAGGTCGCATCAATATCTAGGTCATTAGCGACCACTTAACGTTATGGCAACTGTGAAGATGAAACGAAATGGTGATAATAAGTGGTGCAAGGACAAACACAAATACAACCATGCCCGAGGCGAGACTCGAACCCGCAATCCTTCGGTCCGAGATCACTACGACACTACTGCCTTAGCGATCGCGGTCACCCTGCCGTACTTTATTCCACATAATTGTTTCGCGTATACGTGAACAGAGAGTCTGTACTACGAGAATCAAATCAGGCCATTCTTTCTGCAGAATCCTATACTTTGATAACTAGCAATACTTCTGCTCATTGTCAATTTTATCAAAATATTTGACAACTATACATGATTGATGTGATCATTTACTGAAATATATTTCTCACATAACAACCGACAAGAAATCAGCAATATAAATCTAGATAAACAATAAATACTTCAGCATGAATACATCTTCTTCAGTTCATCGTAAACTGTTGGAAACTCTTTTTGAACCACCATTGACACATAAATCAAAAACAATCTCGTTCTGAAAACGTTTATTTCGTAACAGTCGAGATCAACCAACCGTGTGAAAACAAGGAGTCGCCTCCACCAAAAGGAACACTCCCAATGCTCTTGCCTTTCTTTTCCCTTCAATGGCGAATGTTTACGACACAACGCCCTCCAGGATACGAGCGCTTCCGAGAACGACCACTTGGAAGGAAATCTCGCTTGTGACACATCGATAGCGTACGTGGCCGCCGGCGACAACGCAACAGGTCCGGGCCTCTGCTTCTTCACACCCAACACTCCCCCTCTCAAAATATGTGATGATGACTAATAGATGAATTGGTTGATTGATTTTTTTCGTGTTTTCGGGGGCGTCAACTGCTTTGGTAATTAGTCCCGTTAGTTTAGTGCATGTTTTTTTCTCGGGAGATGACGGTGATCTTCCCCCGCTGGATGGCGAGATCCGGCGCCGACCTACCGTCGGCTAGTGGGGTTTCCCCCTAACCAGGACTCTCCCACCAGCAGGGCGCCGCCCCAGCCGGGACAAGCTCTAAGCTCCCGACCGGTCTCCCGGAATATGTGGTAGTGTAGTGCTTGTTAGTGTGAGTGTGTGTGTAAGGAGAGAGGATAGGTCAAGGAAGAGGAACGACAGATCGCGCGCGGTCCGTTGTCCGTTTGGTAGGGTACTGCTCCGGCATTCGCCTGGTGTTCTTCGGAGAAACCACGGAAAACTACCGATCAGAGCAGCCGGCCACTAGAATTCTCCTCCAGACAGGGGCTGAATTCGACCTAGCTGATAAGTTAGTGTCGAAAATCGTGCCACCGACGGGAGACCGGTCGGGAGCTTAGAGCTTGTCCCGGCTGGGGCGGTGCCCCGCTGGTGGGAGAGTCTTGGTTAGGAGGAAACCCCACTAGCCGACGGTAGGTCGGCGCCGAATCTCACCAACCAGCGGGGGAAGATCACCGCCATCTCCCAAGAAAAAAAAATGCACTACACTAACGGGACTAATGACCAAAACAGTTGACGCGCCCGGAAACACGAAAAAACCAAACCAAACCAAATCCAAGACGTATATTTAAATTCAAAACAAAAACAAGCTTTTCAAACCCGCGCAGAAGCAAAAACTTTAACAAAGAACACTATCCAGCGGGACGCCCCATTCCTCTCGGTCCACACGTGCGGGCGCGTCCTCGCCGCGATCGGCGTGCGCGCGGCGGGCGGCCGCTAGGAAACTATGAAGCATGTGCTGGGCCGCGAGCGGCGCCGGCGGTGGAGCTCAATTTATTGCGGCGGCAGTGTATCAGCGTAACTCAGCGCGGCTCTCGATTGGCGCGATCGTAAAGCACGCGGCCGCACGCCCCGGGAGCGCACCGGCTGTCACCACGCACGCGGCGTGCTGGTTGCTTGGTTAGTTGCTGGTGTTACCGGGCGCGTCCGGAACTACCGAGGTCATTAGTCCCGTAAGTGTAGTGCATGTTTTACTGTTTTGATTGAGATTCTGGGCGTGTCAATTACCAAGGTGATTAGTAAGTTTACTGCATGATTTTTCTCTGAGTTGATTGATTGATTGTGATTCCGAGCGCGTCAATAACTGAGGTCATAAGTCCCGTAAGTTAAGTGCATGTTTTTCTCTGAGATGATTGTGTCTCGTCAGGGTAGTGCATGATTTTTCTCTGGATTTATTGATTGATTGTGATTCCTAGATCGTCAACTACTGAGGTCATTAGTCCCGTAAGTGTAGTGATTGTTTTCGCTCGGGAGCTGGCGGTGATATTCCCCCGCTGGATGGCGAGATCCGGCACCGACCTACCGTCGACTAGCGGGGTTTTCTTCAAGCAGGTATCTCCCGCCAGTGGAGCACCGCCCCAACCAGGACAAGTTCTACGCTCCCACCGGTCTCCCAGCATGTGTGGTAGTGTAGTGTATGTTAGTGTCAGTGTGTGTAAGGTGTGAGAATCGTACAAGGAAGAGGAAGGAAAGATCGAGCATGGCCCGTGACCTGTTTGCTAGAGTACTACTCCGGCATTCGCCTGGTGTTAATCGGAGAAACCACGGAAAACTACCGATTAGAGCAGCCGGCCACTAGAATTCTCCTCGAGACAGCGACTGAATTCCACTTAGCTTAAATGCTAGTGTTGAAAATCCTACGACCACCAGGACTCGAACCTAGGACCTTCCATTCAAAGGCGCTACAGTGACATCAGTTGATGCCCTGAGCCACCCTCTCCCGGGCGCGACAGGTGACGCACTTGTGGGACGAGCCAGCACCTCGCCTCGAGCGAAGAAAGGGTTTTGTGGAAAGATGTGAAGTGTAAATTTTCTTCAACTTAAAACCCAGATTTGTAAAGGTTCTCACCCCCCCCCCATGTTTTGAATTTCTAATCGCTCGTGTTACTCATGAATTACGTTTTCCATATAATAAGAACAATATGGTAGGAACTGACGAGCTTCCAAACTGGCGCATTTGAATAATTTTTCTGCAATGTTAGGTAATTAATGTGTTTATCGTAATTCCTTTCATTGATGCAATTTTCGTTCATTTTCAAAGATCATAGAAGTTCCTAAAATAATTAAGATGACACAGATAGAAATAAACGCGAAACATTTTGTGTCAGTAGGCCGCATGCTTTTTAGCAATTTGCGGAAATGCAATATCTGAATGCCTAGAAATTCTTTTTCAGAGGACAAAACCCAAGAGAACTCTCTTATAATGTCTTTCATGTTCTCAATTATTGCTGAATCGGGTGAGCAAAACCTTTCCCGTTCACAACACTATACCTTTGAATGATGCCTGTGCCTCTTTCAGAATCACCCGGGAAACTTCACCCCGCCGTTCAACGAATTCGGGCTTGGTGACAGTTGAAGCTCAAGTTCATGCTCTTGAAATTCAAGCTAGCTAGCGCAGAAGTGGTTTTGTGGAAGGATGTCATGAGATATAATTTTTCTTCATTTTGAAACCCGGATTTGTAAAGGTTCTCAAAGCCCCCGATGTTTTGAATTTCTAATCGTTCGTGTTTCTCGTGTATTACCTTATCCATGCCATGAGAACAATACGGGAGGAACTGACGAGTTCCGAAACTGGCGTATTTGAATTAGATAATTTTTTTGCAATGTTATGTCATTAATCTCTTGATAGTAATCCATTTCATTCATGCAATTATCGTTCATTTTCAAAGATCATGGGAGTTCCTACAAAAGACTTTTAGGGTAAGACAGATAGGAATAAAAGTGAAATATATTTGTGTCTCAATGACAATCATCTTTAGCAATTTCCGGAAATCCAATATCTGAATGCCTAGAAATTATTTTTCTGGGGAAAAACCCCAGGGGAACTCTCTTATAATGCGTTTCATTATCTCGATTATTGCTGGATCAGGGGAGCAAAACCATTCCCGTTCACAATAACTATAGCTTTGAATGATGCCTCTGTCTCTTTCAGAACCATCCGGGCAACTTCCCGTCCGCCGTTCAACGAATACGGATTTAGTGACAGTTGAAGCTCAAGTTGATACTCTTTGAAGTTCAAGGCTGTGTTACAAGCACAGGGTGCCAATCGCCTAATATGAGTTGGCCGTAACTTATTCCCATTTCTTCTCAAATTTGTCGACTAACTTACCGCGTGGATGGTCGACGTCTTGGGCATGAAGTCAGATCTTTGTTCATCAGATTGTCGTTTGTATTGTCCACAGCTTTGACCCTCACATTGTCCATAGCTTTTATCGGATGAGTTTAGCTAAGAGCCAGCTTGACCGCTGTCTCTGCAACGTATCTGATCGGAAGATCATAGGGTTTGAGTCAAGCTAGTCAGCTAGATTGAATTCAGTCGCTGTCAGGAGGAGAATTGTAGCGGCCGACTGCTCTGATCCGTAGTTTTCCGTAGTTTCTCCGATCAACACTAGGCGAATGCCGAAGCAGTACCCTAACAAACGGGCCACGGACCGCGCGATCTGTCCTTCCTCTTCCTTGTCCTATCCTCTCCCCTTACACACACACTTACACTAACATGCACTACACTACCACGTATTCCGGGAGACCGGTCTGGAGGTTAGAGCTTGTCCCGGCTGGGGCGGTGCCCCGCTGGTGGGAGAGTTCTAGTTAGGGGGAAACCCCACTAGCCGACGGTAGGTCGGCGCCGGATCTCGCCATCCAGGGGGGAAGACCACTGCCACCTCCCGAGGAAAAAAGCATGCACTACACTTACGGGACTAATGATCTCGTTAACTTACACTCCTGGAATCACTAACAACCTACCAACCTCACCTTTGAAGCATATGCTCTGCCAAATACAGGTTTTGATGTGCGGATATGACACAACAAATAATGAAATCATTTTCCTCGCAACGGGGTCTCGTGGACCTAAATCCGGCACTACGAGGAGATGACGCTAAGGCGGCGTACGCTGCCTGCCTGCGCGTAGGACGGCGTGGCGTTGTCTGGAGTCGCTGTCCGTTTGCGCCGTAACTCAGCGCCGGCGGCTGGAGTCGCTCGCGAGCGCTATAAAACTTGTCGTATTTAAACGAAAACCGGCTACGGCGACGGCGGCGGCGGCGGTGGCGGTGGTGGCGGTGGCGGCGGCGGCGGCGGCGGCGGTAGCGGTGGTGGCGGTGGTGGCGGTGGCGGCGGCGGCGGCGGCGGCGGCGGCGGCGGCGGTGGCGGTGGCGCGGCAGGAGGGGAGATGGAGCGGGTGGCGGAGAAGGGGAAGAGGCGCCGTCTCCGAGGAAATCGAGGAAACGTTTCTCGCGGGGGTGGGGTGCCGAGGGAGGGGGCAGGCTGCTGCTCTGTAGTCCCGCGAGGTGGAAATGGCGGGGAATTGAGCTGGCGCGGAGGCGGGTGGAGTACTAGATGTGACTCAAAACTTGGGATGTGCGACTATTAAGTAATAATCGATTTATATTAAATGGACGATTTTTTATTAAATTAATATGAATCGATTAATTGGTTAATTTTAAACTATCATAATCGATTAATTTCGATTCATGTTTTAAAGAATGCATAAAATGGTTAATTTTAGTTTGTAAATTAAATAGTTGTTTAGTAGCTTTTTAAACGTTTTAATTACCCGGTTAGTAGTTGTTTAGAACCACGGCTCGATTTAATTCACAATATTCATTCCGCGCATGTACTCGTGCGAAACGACTGTTTCTCAGTTTAAAACGAAAAACTCAGTTTAAGATGAAAGAGGGTTGTAGAATTTCAAGACACGGAAACGTCAATAATTGTAATCTAATGATTTACTTGGTTGAGAACAATTCTAAAAAAAACTGGTAAATCTGTTCTTTCGTATTTTATACAGAATATAACTTTTCTAAAATATTAGAACACACGTAGTGACTTTTCGTGTTATTATTCTCACTAAAATGAAATTAATGGCTTTGTTTGCGTCAATTATGTTTTACATTTGGTAAGGGAATAACAGACGAATCACTTACTGAAGTTAAAAAGTAAATACGTACTTTCACATTTGAAAAGCAATATTTGAATTAAGAAAAAACAATCTTGAAAATCAATATTTGAATTAAAATACTCGAGTTTAAAAGAACATGGTAGAAATATCAATGAAACCATCCACAGAAGCTTATCTCGTCATAGATTAGAAAGTAAACATATAATTAAATTCAATGAAATAACGTTCTTAGATGACGAAACATGATATACATTAACATTTTGTTTTCATGAAGAAACAGTTGCGTGAATCTGCCAGTTCTGTTCAATTCGTGTAATTCAGAGAAATGCTCACCAAATAGGCTGTATTGCACTGTGCCCATATTAACCCATTAGCGCCCGGTGGCAACTTAAGTTTCCACGTCGGATAATGTGTTCTAGATTCCCAGAATTGGCTCAAAATTGGTTTCTGATTGTTGTATACTGCAATTCAATATTTCTTCTTCGTATCTTCCGGAGAAGGTTATCTCTTTCACTTTAGATTAGGGTCTGTTGTATTTCATTTCTCGACGTGCGCGCATGCTGATCACTGTTGCTGCACAGTGTTGTCTAGAATGTAAGTTTTCTCTTGCACGTAGTTACTTTTTTTGTGTTCATGGAGTATTTATCAATGGTAATACATTCAGGAACATATTTAGATAAATATTTGTGCAAAAATATTGTATTCGTTTCCGTTAGAGTAATCTAAATGTGTTTGGCAACTTAAGTTGCCATTAGGCTCATTCAATATCGTATTTTGAAAAATTATCTCTCTGTGTAATCTCACTTGCCAAGATTTGAAACTTTGCGTGTGACATTTGTGTAATGGACACTAAATTCTAATGATGAATTATTTTGGGTAGTTTTACTTATATTTTATATTTTGGCAGGTTTTCTCGAGGCAGAAATGGTGATGGTTTGCTTTTGCATGAAATGCTAGAACTTTTAGAAAATGACAGCTTGTGCCCAGGCACTATCGCTATTTGTCCGCCTGATGAACATTCTATTGCTGATACGGACAAGGATTCTGACAACTCTGATGAGGAAATAGCTTGTGAATCTGATCATCTTCCTGCCCGGATTTTGCGCTCCAAAACAATTTTGCAAGTTTCAAGAAATGAAGAGAGACATCTTATTGGAGACAACGTGGAAGTTGACGTAAGAGTAAGTGAAGAAACCGCTTCAGGGAGCTCTAACTCTGACTCTGTAGTACGTCGAGGTAAAAAATCCAAACGAACATCCTCTATCGAGTGGCATAAAAGCAACGACCTGTCACATAGTATTCCTGAAATGGAATCTGAAATGCATCCAAATGCAGAAGATTTTTTGAAGAATACAGTTAGTTGCCCTGCCAATACTTTTCAGGCTGATTTTAGCAGTAATCTTTTAAACCACATTGTAACTGAAACAGATATGCAGGTCAACATTTACGTCACGATGTATGTGTTTCACCTGATGAGATTTTATGCATTGTTGGCGTTATGCTTCTGTCCAGCTATCATTGCCTCCCTTCAAGAAGGCTGTATTGGAAGACTGATCCCGATGTACATGTGCCTATAGTTGCAAATGCTATACGTCGAAATCGTGTTGATCAAGTCATGAGTGTACTACATATTGCGGACAATTCTACCAACGATGGGGGTGATCGGTTATACAAAGTGCGCCCTCTCTTTGATATTATAAATTCCAGTTTCAAGCAGGTGAATCCGGGTCCGACTGTTTGCATTGACGAATGCATTATACCTTACTATGGCAGACACGGGGCGAAGCAATTTATTAGAGGGAAGCCGATCAGATTCGGCTTCAAAGTTTGGGTAGCAGCTGATCCATCGGGTTATGTTCATCATGCCGAACCCTACGGTGGAGCTTCTACTTGCTTATCTACTACAGGCTTAGGCCAAGGAGCTGACGTGGTTTTAGGTCATGTTGAGCATTTAGATCTAAAAAAAGGTGTTAGACTTTACTTTGACAATTTGTTCACATCTGTAGCACTTCTACAAGAACTTGCATCACGTGGATTAGGGGGTACAGGAACTCTACGAGAGAATCGTTGTCAGAGTAACGTGAAGTTGCCTGACAAGAAACATTGGAAAAAGCAATCAAGAGGAAGTATGGCAGCATCCTCCAATGGGAATTTGCTTGTGGTGCGCTGGAACGACAATAATGTTCTCACAAACTGCGATGGAGTTCATCCCATGATTACTGCCAGCCGGTACTCACGTGCGGAAAAGAAAAAAATATCTGTAAAAATGCCAGGACTAGTAGACAAATACAACAAAAATATGGGTGATGTAGATTTATGTGATCAGTTCGTGTCAACCTACAGATGCGGCATAAGGTCAAAGAAATGGTGGTGGCCGTTTTTCGCTTGGGGCGTTGATGTGTGTTGTGTGCAAGGATGGCTTCTCTACCGACGCTGTGGAAATAACATTCCTCTACTAGAATTCAAGCGTCAATGTGCCACCCAGTTTCTTGTATCTTTTGGCACAGCAGCGATATCGCCCGGCGTACGAAGGACCTTTCCAAATGCAATTCATGGAATACGTGTGGATCGCAAAGATCATGTAGTAGAGAAAGGTTAACATAAAGATTGTCGATGCAAAGTCTGCGGAAACCGCACTATATTCATTTGTAAAACATGTAATGTATCATTTCATCCAGAAAATTGTTTCAAAACATTCCATTGTGCCTAGAAGATAAGATTTTCCTGATTAGAGCCATCAAAGTTGTGTAAAATGATTCTTGTTTTAATTTCAATTCACAGAACAAAATATATATTCCGATTTCTTCATGATATTATTTTATCATTTACTGATACCGCATTATCCCAGTGGCAACTTAAGTTGCCAGATAATTTTCCCGTGTTGGCAATCTTGTTTGACTTCGTTCTCGAAATATGTTGTAATAAGAGTTCAGAAGTATTCGTATTTCAAATTTCATTAAAAAATATTCAACGGAGAATTACGGGCATTAATGGGTTAATACTAAAGCGGGCGCGTCGGTGAATTCCGTTCACCAGACCAACTATTTGGTCTCTCCTACCTGGAAAATGGCACATTTCACCGTGTCACGATTAGTATCTTCGTATCTACATCTGCTCGTATCTGCGGAATTGTTCTGCTAAAGTTAAAAGATACAGCAGAACTAAGTTTTCAGTTACGTTTTCTGAAAGACTGCATTATGTGAACCGAATTCACCCACCGCCTGGTCATGCAAGTAATATCTTTAGGTGGGACTATTTGTGTTTGCGTATACTACACATGGCGGGGGAGGGATATTTTAACTACTTTTAAAACATTTTGATTTTAGGTTGGATAGATATGTTGAGTGTGACAAGGCTGCAAAAATACACTGGGACTCACATGTTTGGTTCACTATATCAGAGGTTCACTATATCCGATGTCAAAACTAAATAGAATCTCTTCACAATTATTACTTTTATTAATATAGAGATATAACAAAATTCATCAACAGAACGAACTGAAAATTTCGGTATCTTTATTCTCGTTAAAAAAAAAAATTTTTCAATTGTTTGCTTCGTACGTTTTTAAATTTGGAATTTCTCTAGTTCCTTCTCCAGCCAAAGTTCGTGCTCTCTCCATACTTAATTCTGCATCGTCCTCTGTTTCTAAGTATCGTAATGCAGTCTTGACACCTTTCAATGCCTCTTCCACTGTTCGAACACCATTCCATTCTCCGAAGACCCTTTTACTCGTCTAATAACATAGGAGATCCAATTAACAACCAGGACGTATTTCCTACGTTCACTATAGCCGAGGTGCAAGTTCACTATAATCTAATCTTCTTATGCTTATTTGTAATGTAAGACAAACGAGACCAGTGACGTAAGTTCTCTATAACCGAGGGTTCATTATATCCGAGTTCACTATAACCGGCGTCGACATTTGGGCTAGTGGTAGGCTGGGCGGATGGGGCGGGCAGCGGCGAGCTGTCCAGAACAGTCCGACTGCGAGGCGCATGAGGATTTCTGCGACTCCGGACCGGAATAAATCAGTCGCTCAGATTTACGATATGTCCGAGGCGGAGATAAGATTGGCTCCATCTGAAAGCCAATTACTCCTGGAATTGTCCTCCTTCTCTCACCACCCGCGCTACCGCCGCGCCACGCAGCGCCATCTTAACCGTGGAGCCCCCTGATTGGCTCTTCGGCCTTTTGCGTCGTGCTACGATGACACGTCAAAGACTGACAGCTGCGGTCTCCGCTCGCATATAAAACTCGACAGGGAACGTTGGAGCCGAAGATGGGCGAAATCGATTAGTGTGTCTCGTTTATAAGGGCGTCTTTAAAAGATTCGTTTTCGGCATTACCATCCCTATTTGGGCCAACTCGTTCTGTTGTGGTCAGAACGCTCAACTTCCGTTTCTGGGTACGAGAGTTTTTTTCCTGGTACTCAGAGTGTGGGGTTTTTGGTTAACAAAGCGGAGAACAGTGGGGTGGATACAGTTATGGTCAAAGCGGTGGCTGATTGCTGTTTCCGGACACGTCCACTGCAATGGAAATTAGTTGTCTTAGTGACAATTCCCCACAGGATGCCGAGGTCCTGCACCGATTGATTGATTGATTAGTGATTCGGTGCGCGTCAACAACTGAGGTCATTAGTCCCGTAAGTGTACTGCGTGTTTTTCATCGGAAGGTGGCGGTGATCTTCCCATACTGGATGGCGAGATCCGGCCCCGAACTACCGTCAACTAGTGAGGTTTTATCATTCAGGTATCACCAGCGGGGCACGGCCCCAGCCGGGACAAGTTGTAAGTCCCCGACATGCCTCTCGGTATGTGTAGTAGTGTAGTGCATGTGTAAGGGGTGAGGATAGGACAGGGAAGAGGAAGGAAAGATCATGCACGGTTCGTGGCCCGTTTGTTAGGGTACTGCTCCAGTATTTGCCTCGTGTTGATCAGAGAAACCACGAAAAACCGTGACTGAATTCGACCTTACTGGAAAGCTAGTGTCGAAAATCCTGCCGACATCGGGATTCAAACCTAGGACTTCCCGGTCAGAGGCACTGCAGTGACATCAATTGATGCACTCAGCCACCTCTCCCGATTTAATTATTAATACACAATTAATTCATGATAGCAAATTTCCTTAATTTCAATACATAATTTAATACCAATTTCTAATAGAAACTTTTTAGTACAGTAGAACATTCGATAAGTTAATATTTTACAAATACAAGCCGTAAAAAATTACTTTTCTTCTAATATTTTATATTTTTCGGGATTATGGGGACCCTATTGATGGCATTCGCTAAACAACGGCTTATTTTGCTTTTAGTTAAATCCCGGCCTGTCCGCACGCGATTCAAATGCGATAAAGAGGGTTTTAGCAGAAGAGTATATAGAAGGTGGTATGAATAATGAATGCAAATAATGTCAGGAAGGAAATGAAAGTAAGAAGATGAAACAAAAAAAACGGAAAATTAAGAAAGAATGGAAATGGGGATGGAAGAAACGAATGAAATATGCAAATAATTACGAGAGATAATCACAAAAAAGTCTAAATAAAAATGAAACCGTCAGAAAAAAGATGTCAGATTCTCCGAGTGAAAAATGGAAAGGAATTCTAAATTTATGAAAATTTACAATCGCCCTTAACTGAAACTTCCTAAGTAAGAACGCGTGTGGAAATTATTCCCTCTTATTCGAAGTTCAATATGAGAAAAATTATTTTTGGCTCATGTGTAATGAGTTACAACACGACGATAAGACTTTCGTAGAGCATATTTAAAAATTAAAATTTTCAGGAATATTTTTTTGGTGTTTTGAACCAAATACACTCATGACGTAAATTTACGAAAACACCCCTGTAACGGTTTAAACCTTTTATTCCGAATAGATAGTAACTCGTACGAGGCAAGAAATTGGATGGCAAGTTGTGAGAGAATCTAAACAGTATAAATCAAACTTACGTCAATATGCGTAGCTTTCACATAATCCTTTCCAAATGAATGTTCAGATAAGAATCCATCATCATAGCATTTTTCATATCGTCGAGATTCTCTCAACACAAAAATTCCTCTCGACCTTTAAATCTTTCCGTTCAAACAGAAGAGTGAAGCGCTACCCTTCATAACGAGATCAATACGGAAACCGATATTGCAAAGGAAAACTAAACCACCCATAGGGGAATTTTCTTATTACCGAATCCAGCTTTTGGGATCGCTCTCCAAACACGGTCGTAAAACGGTAGGGAGGTTTCTCTGCGCTCGTGGCGCCGCCGTGCTGCCGTTCGAGGAAGCTCGGGGGATGGGGTGGGGATGGGGGAGGGGGGGCACCTTCAACGAGTCAACACAGGTCGCCTGGCGTCTGAAGACGCACCATCAATCACAGGGCTAAAAGTCCCCGACTCGCGACCGACGTTTAATCAATCGATACACCCGGAACATGATCAGTTCCACTTGTTTATTCTTAGTGTGAGAGCCGCCGCAAAGAGAATGCAGTTAGCTTGTATTTTCTCTGCGTTGCGGTAAGGAAAATTGACACACAGATTCAACTAGGTGCATGAATGGCTTTCCGGCAAATGGCATTTTGTAAATTGTCATAAATTTACGTGTGTGTGCTAACAGTTAGTACTATTACTTTGTTCTTCTAATTTTTAAATTATGAACTTTGGAATAAAATGCAATTATAATAAAATCGAGCGAGGTCTAAGTTAAAAAAAATATAGACACAATATAATAACCAAATATTGCAACTATTTAATTATTGTACATAATCATCATGAGAAAATTGTAGATCACTGATGTCATTGCTACAATGGAACGGTAGTGGCATAATTTGTTTGTTGGCTCACATAAATCACTCAAAAATTAGAACAAACCTATTCCAGAAGTGTATTGACGCAGCCTATAAACTTACATAAACCATGTATCAACACCCTTGAGAGGCATAAATATCGAGCACGAAGAAATAAAATTAAAGAAATAAAACTAATAAGAACAAACAATAAAAGATTAACAACACAAAAATACTGGTAAGACTTCAAACAATCAATAGAAACATTTTGGTCTCCCTTGTTTCTGATTTTTTTTAAACAATGAATGTAATTTATGTCTTTACCCTTTCTGTGCGCTTAACGATGTGTTGTTTTTTTATTTATTAATTTTTTGTGCATTGTGAATTGTCAAATAAATTACTATATCTGTAAAATAAAATGGCTGGTCTCTGAAAAAAAAATTTAAAAATAATTCTCAGAAAAATACATTGGTGTTATGTAATACCACTTTTGTAGGCAATTAAAAGTTTCAAGCATGAGATGTTTAAAAAGCTAAAAAAGTAATGAACAGGAACCATGTGATAGTCGTGAGAACAGTGACAAGCTTAGCAACGTCGAGAAATGTTTTTCTGAATGTGATCGTTGATTATAATGGGACAAAAACCAATTAATTTTTGTAAAAATAAAACGTTTATTATCTTTCCATATTATTCACAACTCATCTGTCATCGTTCCTACGTCCATACTTATTCAAACCACAATAACAAAAAATATATACTTCTATTAAATATTTTCAAATTTTGCTTCACTCATACGTACTGGTCAACGACATTATCTTAAAATTCTGTATATTCAAAAACTACAAAAAAATTGTAAAAGTACAATAAACATGATTGAGATTTATTTTCTTCAATGAAATTGGTTCTAGAAATAGATATTTAAATAAGATCATGTACTTTTTGTTGCAAAAACAAAACAAGTAGTATTCGCGTAAATTTTTCTTGAAATAAAGGCGCATTTTTTAAATCCTTCTCTCAAAAGGGACAGAGTAGGAACGAAATTATGTTCGTGGGCCGTATTATAGAATGCGACTACGGCATTTGCCTGGAAGTAATCAGGGAAACTACAGGAACCTATCAGAGCAGTTGACCAACCAATTGAATTACGGCACCCGCCACAAACTCACCAATGCTAAACGCATCACGCAAATTTCACACCTGGCGAGAATCAAACCCTCGAGGTCCCAATCATCAGTAACCTCGAGCAGTAAAGTGCTGACTTATTTCTTTGCTTTGATGGACACGCTAGGTTGATAAAGCAAAATATTCCATATATATAAAACCATGGATTTCCACCAAGTTTTTTCTCTTTCTATCAAATTATAAAAAACACAAAGAGATAATAATAGAAGTATTGGTAATAATAATAATAATAATAGTAATAATAATAATAATAATATCTTAAATAGAAGAGTTTGAAAATGGTGTTCAGCCGAGTGTGGGGCGTAAAGCACAGGTCGTTCGGATAGTTACCGGAGATGGGATTTATTTCCCCAAAATTTGTGTAAGAACTTGGCCAAACACTCAGTTCATTCAAAAGACTGGGAAATGCAAGACATTGCTTTGTTTAAAACAGCCCTCATTTTACGCAGTGTTGTAGAGGCATCGATAGTTCCTAGATCTGCTTCTTAGGGGGCTGGCCGCAAGCCGGAGTAGACTTTATAATCAACCGACCCATAGCCACTATAATCGTGTATTAGAGGAGTTCCTATATAATAATAATAATAATAATAATAATAATAATAATAATAATAATAATAATAATAATAATAATAATAATAATAATAATAATAATAATTTCAGTAATTGTTCGAATTCATTCCGCGAAATCACCCTTGACAGAGTCTTTTATAAGAGTTGACAATATTCTTCCTAAGTCACCCTTATCTTCCAGCAATCAATCTGTGAAGAATATTCTAACATCACAAATTCAATTCTACACGTTTGAACTAATTTAATCGCCTTACCTTCTTCCTAAAACGCACACAGCAACGAATAACGATAAACATTGTTCGCTATTTCGCTGAAAAGAACCGAAGAAACAACATAAAAGTACACGCCAAAAAGCCTGAATTCCGGGAAGAAGTGGAGAAGCAACGGTGGATCTCGCGCCCCCTGGAAACCGAGATCGGTGCTTGACGTCACTTCCGAGATTGCGGAGGGGGCCGTGGCGGTGGCGGCGGAGGAAGCTCGGGGCTCAGCGGCAAACAAGATGAGCGTTGCCAACGCGGCCGGGAGCCCTTCCCGGAAACTCCTTGGCGAATTCGCGTAAGAAATTAAGCTCCCAGCAAACTGCCATCGACGCGCCAAAAGCCGCCAATGTCAATGTCAGAGCCTAGGGAACAAGCAATTTTTTTTCACACTTCCAGGATGAAAACATGTGATTTCAAAGGAAACGATAATGCTGATTTATAAAATAATTATAAAAAGTTTCTATCACGCAAGGTTCAAAAGATATGAACATATTTATTATTTGAAATAAACGAAATCCTATATTAATTTCCGTATTGTCACTTCGGTTATATTACTAAAAGATTTTATGGGTATGCTTCATACGAGGTAAAAATAAGTTAAAAATGGAATACGCACATTCATGCAATAATATCCCAGACATTAAAATGGTTTGTTGGTATTCTCCAAATCAACTGATAGAGCCAACTAATTGGTAGAGCGAATGACAATGATTTGAGTTTTCCATACAACCACAACCTAAAGTTCGTTGTACTGATGACACAATACTAATGAGCAGCCCATGGTTTGTACTGATCACAAAACAACAGCCAAAGTACAGTATAACGAAAAGGCTTTTTTTAAATTTCATATATATTTTTTTCCTTTGAAGTTTGGGTGTAAACCTTTCACAAGCGTTACAGAAGTTATGGGGTTGATTCACACATTGGCGATTTGCATTTTATCGAATCGATTCAATTCTACAGATCATGTGGCCATTTTCACTTTATAAAAATCACATAACTGTAATGTGTTAATGTATTTGAGGTACATGCACACCAGACATGAACTTCACACGCACTACGGGTTCAGTTTCGCATGACACCGGCTGACTCACAATCTGCCAACCCGACAGTTGGATACTTGTGTACTAGCGATAAAGTAAGAGGCTAAAACAATTCCTTTTGGTGACGTGGCGTAATAGGAAATATTAGGGTGCACGTTACTTGTTTTCAATACATCCACTAAGATTTACTCGTAATTGAGCCCGATTACCCAACGTAAGAATAAGAACTGTAATCGATGAATACAGAAGGTAAGTTGTGATAAGCCAAGAACCCTGGGATACGTTTTTAATGATTAAAACAGCATCTAGCGTCAGGAATATGGCATTGTTTTCAGATTCGGAAGTCAAAGAATACGCGTTGGTCGGGCAACGAATCAACAAGGTTTAATATTCCATGGTTGGCATCAAAATGTCCTGCAAATGGACACGGTCCCGAACACATTATGTGTAGAAGGTGTGAAGGGGGCGTTGGATGGTCGTGATCTTTAGAAATGACTCATGGATTCACTCTCAAAAGTATTATTGTTGCGAGCACACGTAAGCGGTTGGTGAAGTGCGATCGGATTTTCAGTGTGGGCTGGGTATTAGGTAAATGATAGTGAACTGCGAATTTCGTTCGTTTTAAGTTTGAAAGCTTGGTGTTGTGGAAATCGTAATGTTAAATTGTAATTGGGGATTTTATTAATGTAATTGTCGGAAGTTTGAATTAAATAGACTCCATGTTTGGAGGAGATATACATTAGGGTAGCTTCGTAGATGGAAGAATTTTCCAATAAGTTGCTGAATATAGTCAGTCGCGAGTGGGAGTTTCATACGAAACACAGATAAAGTCGCGACTGCGTATTAAATTTGTGGGAATATTAAATTCAATTATAGCAATCGTTGAGGACATTCTGAAACATCTTTTTGTTTAGTAAAGGACGCGAAAATTGGTACACCAAGGATTCCATACACAATATTCAGCTAGTCAGCCTAGAAGCCAGCGATCAAGATTACGAACGTAAGCTTACGAACTATAGTCAAATCCGTACGGTATTTTAATGTTTCAAAGTAAAACTTAATTCACATAAAATTAATGGAATTGTGATGTAGAGATTATAAGAATAAATGTTACATTTTTACTGTTGAAAAAAGGCTGATAATTTATAGTAGATTCCTTCAAACTAATATTTTATTTCAATCAATAAAACTTCCAAGAATCCTGCTTCTGTATAGAATTACACGTCTACATGCAACAAGTAAGGAGTGTATGTTGTGTGTCGAACCCATTGTTGAGTTGTAATTCATAATTCAATAAATTAATGTAAAATTTCATAAATAGCTAGCCTACCGCGGAGCTTGATAAGAACGTAAATTTTTCACAAAAAACAAACAAACAAACACGAAATCATAATTTTGTTACTTTTTTATGAAAGTGGCATAGATGAACAAAACAAATATTTCATTTTTAAATAGATTTTTTTGATTATTGATTCTACATATCTTCCGGGTGCAATTTAAATGTATTTGTATTGATAGCAAAATATTGTATGTTACGGTATATTTAAAAATTGTAACGTTATTGCGATATGTGTAATTCAATTACGTTATGACATCTATAACTGTTACTCCGGATCTACCAACTGCCGTACCCGTGCATGAACTTCTGTATGTTATACTCAGCTTAAAACAGTAAGTCCCTTCAAGGTCACGAGTTGACAGATCAATTTCAAAACTTTCTTTATGAATACAATTGAAGAAAAAATATAAAAATAGGATAAGTTTTACGTGACAATTTATTGATAGTGTTGGAATATATAAAACTCCACAAAAATTATATATGTGAGTTTACAAGTATTTTATTTTGTAGTTTAGATTTGTTCATTGCTTTTAGTTATAAAGTGAATATTTAGACGCTGGAACTTCAAATAAGAAATAGGTAATTATTTGTGGAAAAGTGAGCGAGATATTCTGGAAATTTCCAAATGGGGGTCAAGAGAGGACAGCTATCGTGGCGTGGCCTAGCAGAGCATGGCAGGGAGTAGGGCGGAGAAGGGATTCAATGGAAGAGATAGAGGTAGGTCCCGCCGCAGGGCATGAAAAGGTTGAATTCCTCTTCCTGTAAAATAATTTACTGTAATAAATACCCGAGCAACGCCGGGTACTTCAGCTAGTATATATATATATATATAT
>BLKR01008472.1:0-18944 GCA_011170035.1 Teleogryllus occipitalis
TTCAGCTCCCCTTCACAAACACACCTTCAGCTCTCCTTCACAAACACACCTTCAGCTCCCCTTCACAAACACACCTTCAGCTCCCCTTCACAAACACACCTCCAGCTCCCCTCTTCACAATCACACCTCCAGCTCCCCTCTTGACAATCACACCTCAAGGAACCCTCTTCACAAACGCACCTTAAGCACCCCTCTTCCCAAACACATCACAAAGCACCCCTCTTCGCAAACGCACCTTTAGCACCCCTTCACAAACACACCTCTAGTAATCCTTTGTCACACCTTCAGCCCCCTCTTCCCACACCTTCAGCGCCCCCTCCACACCCATCCTACACATTCTCTACTCTCACACTCTCTGCACACATACCTCACACCTTCCTTCTCTCCCCCTCCGCACCACTACTGCTCCCACTCAATCCACCTCCAGCCCCCCTCCTCACACCTCTAACTCCTCCTCCATACACTTTCCCTCCCCCAACTCCACCTCCAGGCACTTTCGGATACCCCTCAACCCACCTAAGGACCCCTCCCACTTACACGCAACTCACATCCAGCCCTCCGTACCATCAACCCCGCTTCTGTTCTCTGGCACCTTCCTCTCCACCCCCACCTCTTCGTACGTGGACGGGCGCCGCCACCGGACGAGACGGCGATTAGCAGGTGATGGATGGCGGCGCCCCGCGCCCCTCCCGGGCCTCTCAAGAGGCGAGCGGCCGGGCGCCCCGCACGAGGGGCAAGTGATCAATGGCTGCGCGGGCGCGGAAAGCAGCGGCAGGCCCCCCCCCCCCCGGCCGGAGGCATATCGAGTTCACGGCCGGCCGGATCGACATTCATCGCGAATATTGCCTCGGACGGATCCCGCACCGGGCAGCGAGGGCGAGCCGGAAATATTTAGTGGGTGATTCACGAAATAACGGTTTCGCGAAAAAGTGGTTGGATTCCGTGTTGCTCCTTGTTCGCTCTTCAATTTTTTAAATCAGAGTGAGGTCAGGAGTCGACATGGCTGATGAAGCACCGGCGACTGAGTGGGAAGTTTTCTACACTTGGCCTGCAATATCACTTTAGGGATGTGCCATATAGAAAAAAGATGTAGGGTGGAAGAGTTGAGGTGAATAAAATAGAATATGTTAATTTGAATAATAATTTTAGAAATGGTACTGTGGAGAAACATAATGTAGAGAAAAGTTACGAATGGTTTAAGTGGTCAAGAAAGAAATTTATGGAAGCAAAACGAAAGGTAAGGAAAGAAAAGAAAATGTATGAAACGGTGAGGGAAAATTAGGAAAAAGTTAGGAAAAGGTATGAAAAATATAAGAAAAGCTAAGAAAAAATTGAGGAAAGGGTATGGAAACATGGGGAAAATGTTTGGAAATGAGAAAAACTTGTGAAAAGATGATGAAAGTTATATAATGATATGAAAGACTAAGAAAGAATAAGATTATATAAGGATAGACATGAAAACGTACTGTGGAGACATGAAAAAGTAAGGGAAGATATGAAAGCGTTTTAAAGGATTAAGTAATATATGAGTGCAGGAAAGTTGACATGACTGCAGTATGTGAGGCGACGCGACATCGCGTGAGATAAGATCAGGTGGGTTGATGTAATATGTGGGGTGAGGTGAAATGACGCAGATTAGGACAAGAGCAGGAGAAGTCTTGATCGGATAAACCACGGAAAACTACCGATCACAGCAGCCAGACGCTAGAATTCTCCTCTAGGGTTGACTTCAACCTAGCTATGCAGCTAGATGAAAGGCAAAAACCCAGTCGCCTTCGGGAGTGGAACCCTAGGACCTCTCGGTTAGAGACACAGGTCTAGGACAGTGAAATCAGTGGAAGCCCTGAGAGACATCTCCCGGTATAAAGTGTTGTAAAACGAAATGGGGTGATGGGTAGTTAGAATGAGACGCGTCGAAGACACATCTGCTGGAAGTGCCTAGTCGGGGAAAGCACGAGAAACCGCGTGGCATGCGGTTGAGTGCGATTTCGAAGGCGGCTGTCGACACCCACCAACTCACTGGGAACCGTTTGCTGCCCACCCCACTTCTCATACATCATCCTAGCCTAGTACCCGGCCAGCCTCGCGCCTTCATCATCCCGCTGTACTGTTGCTGAGAGCAGTATAGCTGCAAAAAGAGCACTAGTGGAAGCCGGGTCCTTCAATGCAATTGTCTCCTATATTATCTCAGAAGTAAGGATAACTTTTACGGCTCTCACAGGCGACCAATCTATATAAATGGGGTATCTAAAGAAAGGAAATTACACATTGACGTGCTGAATTTTACTTTGACTTAAAAAATGTGAAGGAATTGTTTAAAAAACTGTAAAGAGTTGTAAAAAATGTAAGGAATTGTTTAAAAATATAAATATTCATTTCAGATGCAACCCGCAACACGTGTCCGATTTCTTTTAATCTATATCGTGAAATAACTCCTAAACAAAGCCTTTTAGGGCTTTTCATACTAAAATTTTGAAAGAAACGTTTATCAAATCGTAATCTACAGGATGAGATCTTCTTGAACATTCTATTACATGTTTGCTAGTTCGACGCTTCTGGATTCTACCCACATGTTCTGAGCCTGTAGGATCCGCAACTGTATGTGAAATTAAACTAATTACTTGAGATTCTATGCGATTGAATTACAGGAGCGTACCTTTCCTCGGCACCTCTAGTATTGACAAGGGTATATTTTGTTACCAATTAGAAGGAGACATATAAAACAAGTGATGGAGGATAAGGTCTTGAAGAGAAAGATACATTACAGGCATAATATGGAAATGTTAAAATAAGAAAGAGGGTGGGATTTAACACGCGAGAGTTGTAGCACGGGCACGCTAGTTATACCCTATTGTAAATGGCGAGGCTCAAGTCATCAGTCGTGCTCTTCCGCTGAACTATCCAAATTTCGCAACGTTCTTTTCGCCATCTAACAGCAAATAAAGATACCTCTCGTGTGACGAAACAGGCAATTAGAATTTAGATCAGAGGCTTCTTTTAGGTTTGAGTATCTAGAGCTTGTAGTAAATCTACAGCACGGGACAGCCAGTTTTACTTCCCCTCCGAAGGAAGTATTTTTGCACTTAAAAATTCGCTAACCGCTTTCCGTGCCCACACCGGAAGCCGGCAGTATCAGTTTATCGACTTCAGAAGAAGTCGATATGGTCAGTATGGTACACGAAACCAATCCAGAAATGTGAGAAAATATTTCCCATCACAAACAAGCAAGTAAAATTATTTCTTTCATATATAACTTGTTTGATTCTTCTCCTCCTTCTGTCTATCAAAGAAAACCCGTGACCGTCGCACAGTATATTGCTTCAACCTGTATTATAAAACACTGTTGATCAAAGTAGCTTATCTCTGATCAACACCAGGCGAATGCCGGAGCAGTACCCTACCGAACGGGCCACGGACCGCGCGCGATCTGTCCTTCCTCTTCCTTGTCCTATCCTTACACACACACACTTTCACTAACATGCACTACACTACCACATATTTCGGGAGACCCGTCGGGAGCTTAGAGGTTGTCCCGGCTGGGGCGGTGCCCCGCTGGTGGGAGAGTCCTGGTTAGGGAGAAACGGTCGGCACCGGATCTCGCCATCCAGCGGGGGAAGATCACCGCCATCTCCCGAGAATAAACATGCACTACACTAACGGGACTAATGACCGAAGCAGTTGACGCGCCCGGAAACACGAAAAAAATCAATCAATCAAATTAGCTTATCATCAAAGTAGCATCGGACACGAGCCTAGAGCCAGTACATACACGTATACATGGTACGTTTATTCTGTTCTGTGCCAATGAAAGATTTCAATATTCACACCGTCTGCTTACAGATATAAACAATTCTCCGCGTAAGTCACACACATTCATTCAGGACACATTATAACAGAGAGAACAATTTCAAAATGTTTCCAGAAACGAAAATAAGGAAACTCTCTACGCATGCTTGTGTGCGTGACATATTTCGAATTAAATTTCCCTTTTTATCTCCGAATTCCATTTGTTCAACTTTTCTCTGACGAATTAATATATAAATACCTACACGTTCAATAAAAGCTTTGAAAAGGGTAAAAGACAATCTGAAAAACAGTACAATTGAAAAACAGTAACACGCAGCAAATCATATGCCATAAACATTATATCAAACCAAGTAATTTGGTAATTATTTGGAGTAGAGCTCAGATATTTACGATAGTTCATATTTCTTATCGGAAATTTTATCCTGACAAAGTTATTTATAACATGAAACCCAATTTTTGGAAAAGTCGCCGTTCTTTTAGACATCACTGTGTATTGCGACTGAATTTCTAGCATCCTCAAAACATGGCACTTGCGTTGAGCTTTACCATCACATTTGAAGTATTTATGTATTTCACAAGGATTTATAAAATGTCTACAAAACAAACTGCATCATATTCACACACTTTCATTATGAAACTGCAAAACAGTGAGAAAACAAAGTGAATTACTATTCTCCCGTGTTGATAACACAAAAAACTTAGTTACAAATAGTGAAATGGTCAAGTAAATTGGGGATACCATAGTACATTTGTAATGAGTGATTGAGCGATGAGTTGTAGACATTTATCGAAACAGCTCAGAGCACGCAGGAACCTTTTTTTTCCAGCTCAATGGGTTCATATTCATTCCTACGAGTAACATTTTACGACCACAAATCTAGATTCATAACTTTTCAGTCACACACACCGGATTCCACGAAACCGGCCACAAATTTCCAACTTCTGTACAGAATCGAAAGTCGAATGGACGCTTTTCGTAATTCAAATCAACTGACTCCCCAAACCGCATTCGAACCATTCTCCGCAGCTCCGAAACATTTCCCTCTCAACTTTCCATTCTCAAACAGAGAATTACTGCTCAACCCATCACACAGGAGAAACGTTGTTGAAAATTGGCGAACATCTTTCAAATCTTCACGTCCGGCGAAAGCTCTAAAGGGAATTTTATGAATATGACAATTCCCGATAGATGCGAGCGTGAAGCTGAGGAATAAAAAAAGAAAAAAGTAAAAAAAAGAATAACGTGGACAAGCGCCGGTCGGAATCGACTGTCAAACGAGAAAACCGTTGCAAAGCACCGCCGTTGTGGACAGAAATAACTCGATCGACATAGAGGGGGGATTCCATTCATGTGCAAGAGTAGGCAGTACAGCACAGTGGGCCAGAGAAAGTGTAAATCATAAACTTATTCAAGTTAATCTTCTAGTTGACTAACCCACTAACTTCTCACCAGGAAGCATTCAAATGCATAACTCAAAAAAACAACAAAATGTATATTTGAAGTTAACTTTACAGATATCATTCTCTGCGATTCGTTGTCTGTTATCTCTTCTTTAACTAAATAATTTTCCTTTTACTTCAGCATCACATGGATCCGAGAAACGTTCATCATATATTTTGCCCGGACTCTATTACACCCACAACGTTCTGTATATTTCACAAAATTTCCCTTATCGTCTATTGCTGAGCGCCATGGCACAAATGAAACTTGTCAAACGATTACGTTACAAAGGAAATGAGGAAATAGTTAAATGATTGAAAATGTATCTACTAGTCGTACAAAGATATTAAAGTGATGGTGCGCTTAGTTCCTGTGAGTTGCACCGTGATTATACCTATGGGTATTTTATTTCATGACAGAGAGGTTTAACTAAAGCGGGTATCTTGGCGTTCAGCTCTTATCCACATCCTTCAGGTTGCCCACGGCAAGACATCCCAATGTGGATTAAAGTTTCACAAATGTAAATAAAATTCAAAATATACAACACAAATTTCTCTTAATAGCAGCACATGCTCCTTGATTCATTTCCAACAGACAACACCATCAAGAATTGAACCTGCCACTTACCATCCACCACATAGCACACTTCTCAAGAAAATTCTTTCAAACAAACTCAATAGCTCAAGCCGTCTACCACAATCTAATATCAATCATTTCTCAACCCTCATTCAAAACAGAATCCCATTCCTTAATATTTTTCAAACAATAGCTAATAGAGTAGGTTCTATGTAAGTTTCCTACGTCAGTACATAGTAAGTTTAGTAAAATGATAAGTTAGAATCAGTATAACTTAACGTCAACACAAAACATGTTAATACACTGAACTATGTATACGTCAATAAATAAATAAATAAATAAATAAATAAATAAATAAATAAATAAATAAATAAATAAATTTTAAATAAGCCTAATATTCGGTACGCTGTTCCGGAACATAATGTACTTCTGAAACGTCGATCCTCCACTTAAGCTTAAGGCACGAGACTTTGATGTCGATATTCGGAAAACGTCCATGATTTTATAAAATCATTGATGGATTTATCATAGACTTTTTAAAGTGTTGTATTTTTTAATATCGATGTTTTCTGCTCGTTGTTTTTGTGTGGTTGATATTTTATATCTTCATAAAAAAGTGCCATCATAATAAAAAACTGTAACGATTTTCTAATACTCATAAATTAAATATTCTTCAGACCAATGTGACTAAGAGTGAGAATAATCAAAATCGAGTTTCCATTTTTCATAAATGAAGTCAACATAATTTTTTTTTTCGAATGAGACTATAAAAGTTTTGTTAAAGGTTTTCGTCATTTTTCATTGTCATTTTTTTTTCATTTTTGCCAATGAAATCTCAAATAACAATGAGTAGGCTTCTAAATTAAATTCCCCCACCCCACCCGAGGTCACCAATGCAGGGTTTAATACATCCATCTTTAAAATCATCTATGAGTTTGAAGCGATGCTTTATTAACATCGAAGTTTCAATTTTGAACATCGATGTTTATAAGCATAGATGTTTTGTTCACGATGTCACATTCCTAATTGAGCCTGGGTGGGGTCGCCCATCCAGCTGAGTCACCAACTTTCCAATTGAGTATCAAAGTCGAATTAAGCACCATTCACAAAGCAACGGTAGAAGTTCCCATTGGTCTCCCGCGAGTTGACAGTAACTGCCAAGGGATAACCGTTCTCTACTTTCCTAAACAGTCCAAGAAGCAACATGTCAAAATGACAGATACAAAAAATATAGAAGTAACAAACATGTTGAAAGAGTTACGAACTACAATACTTGTAGTAGGGCGTAGTGCACCCGTTAAGAAAGTATCATTGATGCGTGATTAGCGGAATTGCGTGTTCTTTAAAGATGTCGATATACTTATGTCTAAGAAACCACCACACGCACATTTATTATTATTATTATTATTATTATTATTATTATTATTATTATTATTATTATTATTATTATTATTATTATTATTATAACTATCATCCATATCATAATCATTTTCCCGCCTAAGCATTAAACAAATGTTTGCTTCTAGAACCTTTCTTTGACAACTGCTAAGGTCATTAGTCGCTTCTAGGTCATTATTCCTAAGGTAGTGCATGTTGGGGGAGGGGAGCGGTGATGTTCCCTCGCTTGTTGGCGAGATCCGGTACCAACACGTCGGCTAGAAGGGTTTCCTTCAACCAGGTATCTCCCACCAGCGGGGCACCGCCCCAAGAGGGACAAGCTCTAGAGATTTGTCTTTAGAGATGTGTGAGAATGTAGTGCGTATAAGTGTATGTAAATATGGGGTGAGAATAGGAGGAGGTAGAGAAAGGAAAGATCGCGCGCAGTCCGTGGCCCGTTTCTTATGGTACTGCTCCAGCATTTGCCTGGTGTTGATCGGAGAAACTATGTAAAACTACCAGCAGAGCAGCCGGCACTACAAATCTCCTACAGACGGCGACTGAAATCGACGTCGCTATCTAGCTAGTGCCGAAAATCCTGCCACCGTCGAGACTCGAACCCTAGAACCTCCAGTGCACTGCAGTGACATTTATTGATGCTCTGAGCCACCTCAGCGGGTAAGAACATTTGTCACTACAAAGATTTTTTTTTTTCAAAATACAAGCAAATAGGTAAATCAATTTTAAAAAAATCAATTGCAGAGGATCAAAACTTGCAACCAACGTCAGCGGTAAACATCACCCTACAAAACCCATTTTCAATACACGTGGGACTTATATAGGGGAACATGCATCTTCATTCCCGTACGACATTAAAGTTATTGATTTCCCCCAGTTTTTCTTCCCTCCTGAACCACTGTGCCACGCAAGCGGAGGCAGTGGTGCGGCCGGCAGCGCTTCGTTTTTGTCATCCCGACGGCGGAAACGGGCGGCAGCATCGGTGGAGGCGGAGGCGGCAGCGGTCGCTTTCAGAACGCGCGTTAAAAAACAGCTGAATGCGGGCGCCCGGCCGTTTCACGGCCTCCTGGACGCGCGGTGTGTGCGTGTCCGTCGCTGCGGAGAGACGCGTGGGAGAGAAGGGGAGGGGTGGTGGAGGGGGAACCGAGGGTGGCAGGAGTTCGATCGTTCGGCAGCATCGTCGTTTCACGGCCCCCTGAGCCTTTTCGTTGGCGGAGCCGTGCGGGGGCGGCGAGGGGGGAGGCGTGGGTGTACGTAGAGGCGATGCTTCGTGATGGGCTACTGAACGAAAAGGATTGACACGGTAAAAGCAAGGGATGGCGAAGGGAGGTAGAGAAATGCGGGGAATGTAGGATGAGGAAGGAGAAGGCACGAGAAGGAGGAAGGTGAATGTGTGTTTGTTTGATTGATTGATTAGTTTCTGATCACGTCAACTGCTAAGGGCATTTGTATCGTACGAGAAGTGCATTTTTGTTATCGCTGGAGGCGGTGATAATCTTCCTCCTCTGTATGGCGAGATCCGGCCCCGACCTACATGTCAACTTCCATGGTTTAGGAGGGTGAATGGGGTAAGATTGGATGACTAAAGAGAAAGGTGGGGAGGGCTAAAGGAGAAGGGGGAAGGGCTAAAGATGAAGGTGAGGAAGACTAAACGGCAAGGTGAAAAAGACTAAACGGCAAGGTGAAAAAGACTAAATGGCAAGGAGAAAAAGACTAAACGGCAAGGTGAAAACGACTAAACGGCAAGGTGAAAAAGCATACACCCACACACATAATACGCGGAGCCATTTATAGCTTGGTATATTATGAGGCAGCAGAACACGACCTTGGCAAAGTCACTCAACCCACACACTGCGGGCGTGGTCGAAGTCAGTCCGTTTCCGCGAAATGCCAATCCCTAAGAGCCACCTGCCACCACGAGGGCTATTCGGCCTCACTGGCTACTGCCCCTAATAGCACTCTCCCGGAAGCGTAGGTTTCCGCGTGGGAAACGAACGCACCAGAAGCCACGTTAACCTGACAAGTGAACGCAGGCACTTCCAAGTTCCTGGAAACAGCGGAGATCTCAAAAGAGACTATAGGGAAAGAGGGCTCACAAACTTTCAGGATAAACGAGTTTTAAGCGTTTTTTTCGTATTCGTTTTTCATTTAACCCGTTTTTTGACTTTTTTCTCTTTACCCGACTTTTTACCCGTTTCTTTCTACTAGTGTTTTTCTTTTTACCGGTTTTATCTTTTTACCGGTTTTATCTTTTTACCCGTTTTTTCTTTGTACCTTTTTTCTATTTTACCCGTTTATTATTTTTACCCGTTTATTATTTTTACCCGTTTATTATTTTTACCCGTTTATTATTTTTACCCGTTTATTATTTTTACCCGTTTATTATTTTTACCCGTTTATTATTTTTACCCATTTATTATTTTTACCCGTTTATTATTTTTACCCGTTTATTATTTTTACCAGTTTATTATTTTTACCAGTTTATTATTTTTACCAGTTTATTATTTTTACCCGTTTATTATTTTTACCCGTTTATTATTTTTACCCGTTTATTATTTTTACCCGTTTATTATTTTTACCCATTGATTATTTTTACCTGTTTATTATTTTTACCCGTTTATTATTTTTACCCGTTTCGGTGAACACGAACGTTCGTCGATCCTGAAGTTGGAACTGTCACGAATGAAACCGCTCGGTTCCTAACTTTTTTTTGTTATTTGAGGTTGCATCAACATATAGATCATTAGCGACCACTATTGGAGTTAACGTTATGCTAACTATGAAGGTGAAATGATATGATGATGATAAGGGGTGAAAGGACGACCACAAATACAACCATGCCCGAGGCGGGACTCCAACCCGCGACCCTTTCGTCCGGGATCACTACGACACTACTGCCTTAGCGATCTCGGCCACCAGACCGGTGGAACCTGACTCTTCAGAAGTGTTAAAGAGGTATTACTTTTATCACGCTTTAGTATCGATTGTAATGCTTACTTTGCATGCTTAATGTAATACTTTTAATGCCAACTTAATTCTTAATATAAGGGGTCATCACTGACAAATTTGCCTAAAATTGTTGGCAGAACAACCTTTTGGTATCAAGATTTTATATTTAATAGGCTTAGATACTTCATATTTCATTGGTAAGAAATTACAAGAAATAATTCGTGTACGTAGCTAATTATTTGTTGGACTTCGTGACATTAATACCTCGTTATTGCATTTTTGAACACTATTTTTTTATAAGCTTACGATACAATATTTTTCTCCCTCTTCTTCTTCTTCTCTCTCCTCCTCTTCTTCTTCTTCTCTCTCCTCCTCTTCTTCTTCTTCTCTCTCCTCCTCTTCTTCTCCCTCTTCTTCTTCTACCTCTTCTTATTATTACTTCCAACTAACACTATGAGTTTTTTGTTTCATTGCAATTTTTGAGATAGGAAAAAGACTCAAATAAGTTCACCGAAACATAATACACTAGTAGAATCCAAATAAATACTCCTCTCTCTCTCTCTCTCTCTCTCTCTCTCTCTCTCTCTCTCTCTCTCTCTCTCTCTCTCTCTCTCTCTCTCTCTCTGATAAAATAGAGATTTACAGTAGTAACCAATTTCACAGACATCAGTAACAGGAATCACACGAACACCATTCCCACCGAATAGTACAGAAACCATTTTACTCTTGAGCATCTTCGTGTTATTCTCTACCCCCCTTTCACATTGCAATCCCAGAAAGCCTCATTGAGCCCGAGTGAATCTCTTTCCAATCTACCCTCCCTCCTCTCTCTCTTTCTCTCTCTCTCTCTCTTTCTCTCTCTCTCTCTCTCTATCTCTCTCTCTCTGTTCTTCCTTCTCTCACTTCATGAAATTGAATGTAGTTCTCTTTACACACGCACAGGTTAATAGTAACGACCCGCCCGATGGAGCAAACCCAACGAAAGACACGATCCCCAAATAAATTTCAATGTGGTTACATTAAATGTTGAACTCCTCGTGAAATTACTTCTATAATTGCGTGCTTGGAAAAAGGTCCAGAACAAATAGAATTGCTATAGCTTTTAAAAGGCAGTCCCTCGTAAACTGCGACCTCCGAGAATTCTGATTGGAGAGAATTCCGTTTTTTTTTTTTAAGGTGGGCAGAATAAGCGCGTCGTGGTTTGCAATTTTAAATTATCAAACGGAACAACTATTCTCTTTACATTAGAATACGCAACATCCAAACATAGTTTACTTTATACGAAATGCATTAATGTTTCATATTTAAGGTATCCAAATCGAGACTTCATACGCAGAGATATATTCAAGGAAGCAAATAATGAATTCGTATATATTACAATCTTAATAATTCTTTTGATTTACAAATGATTGCACTAATGTTGTTTTTGACAGTATATCTATGAAGAATGCTACTCACAATCATTAGTTTCTACCTGAGATGCATTTTGTTCAAAGTAATTGAATCTAAGCATTTTTCAAATGTTGTTTATCTTTACTTTCAAATAATTGCCAATTAACAGGATATAACAGGAATTTTAAAAAAATACTTCGTTCTTGTAATAAAATGTAACGTTACCAATTTTAGTTAGGTCACCAGCAATCTCATATCAAGTGATGTTGATGTCTAAAATTTAACACATCATCGAACTAGATTAAACAAATTAGTTACATAGATGAGGAAATGCATACTTTAATTACTCGTATTCAACTGACCCACTATTGTAGACACGTCCAAAATTTTGTTCATTCAAAATGCTTAATAAAAAACTATTTTAATATTTGTTTCAATATGTTACAACGTTATAAATACTGCAATACCATGTTAAGTGCACAGCTCTTCCAATTTCGTGATTTAGATGTATAATTGTTTTTAATTTTTTCCAAAGTGACGTCCACATACATATATAGATTTTTGAAAATTAATGTCGTAGGTCTCTGAAGAGTCCAAATTTTAGTTTGAAGAAACATCAGAACGAAACTAATATTTCTGTCAGTTCATTCTAAGTGTTGAAGACAAAATTCACTGGTTCTTTTATTCCTATTTCTCCAAAAAAGTTTTGCGAATAAAATTTCATTAATGAAATTTCATTAATAAGAGAAGGGACTTCCTCTCAAAACTAATTTCAAGAATATTAGTTAAGAATTTCAATTGGTAAAACACTAAAGAGTAAAAACCTACATTTGATTTGTTCTTATTTCTTTAGACTTGATACTCACTTTCCTCTTCGGAGTCAGGAGTGGGATTATGGAAAGGTATCACAAAAAATGATGTAATAAAAATTAATAAACACGTGCGTCGTTAACACCTGTTAATATGCAACCCTCCATATTTTTTAAGTGCACTTGTACCTACCTGTATGTTAAGAAATTTAACATCCTTGGCAATGGGTTTTAACATCCCGAGCAATTAAACTACCATCGATTCATCGCAAGAAAAATGTTTGATAAGGAAAACCATGGCGATATAAAAAGCAAATCAGATTCAAACAATTCAGAAGTAATTCACATTGGTGTGGGGAATAATTATTCTTAATTGTAATGTTATTAATAGTACAATTAGAAAAATGTATATTGGGTAAATTAACCTCCTTTTCCTCACATTCCACCAAATGAAACTACTCCGGTAATCGCATTTACTGATGATGTGAAGGTTCCGCCACTGGAAGTCAACGCGCCAATTTCCTAACCGAATGTCGTTTCTTTAGGTTTAGGACAATTATTTGCATCCATATTTCTTGAACTACAGTATACGAATATTGTTTATGAAGATATATCATAAACAACACCCCACATTATCGTACTAACGTGCCGCATCAACAGAATTAATGTGTTTCCTATAGCAGTAAAGTCGTACATTTTCGCATAATTCGTGAAATTTGATGGTGACCGATAAAATGCTCTACTACCACGAAATATTACAGTGTTATTACTGCCTCGTCCAAATTAAAAATCTATGAATCTGTCTCTGCTCCGGTAGGCTCCGTCTCGATTTTTAAACGTTGGCCTCGGCAGTAATAACACTCATAACATTTCTAGGTATGTTAATAGCCATAATCTTAAAAAGTAATACAAATGAGTGAGTGAGTGAAGGATAAAAACAGATTCCCCACACATGCTTTCTCGGTACGAGAAGCCTATAATGAAGATACGATCGACCTGTTGACCTTGGGACTCCCCGGAAGCTCTCTCGCTAATTAGCACACACCGGATGAGCCGGCGTAGATGGCAAGATAACACAGGATACAAAGAACCATCCCATTAAAAAGAGGATTAAAAAGAGGATCGTCTTTAGCAGCCAATAAAATGTTATGACAAAAGTTTCTGAGTTTCACGTAAAATTTAGTAATTTGTTAAGGTCATCACACTTTGTTACTCTTAACCCTTATCTGCCTGAATCATTTAAAAAATGCATTACACCATTGTATAATTTCGAAAACAAGAATTACAAAAAAACATTTTCTGAAATTTTTGAAATGCATATGGTGACAACTTTTAGAATATTATGGAAAACAATATGAAGTTCTAATTGCGTTACTCCAACATTTTAAGGTGAATGTTTGGAATATCTACAGATTCGTACATCGTATCCATACGGGCTCACCCTGCAAATAAGGAAGCAGATCGCAGAACGAAGGTCGTCGTTCAACACGCTGATTGATTGCTTTTTTCGTGTTTCTGGGCGCGTCAACTGCTTCGGTCATTAGTCCCATTAGAGTAATGTTTTTTTTTCCGCGGGAGATGGCGGTGATCTTCCCCCGCTGGATAGCGAGATCCGGTGCCGACCTACCGTCGGATAGTGGGGTTTACCCCTAACCAGGACTCTCCCACCCGCGAGGCACCGCCCCAGCCGGGACAAGCTCTAAGCTCCCAACCAATCTCCCCGAATATGTGGTAGTGTAGTGCATGTTAGTGTGTGTGTGTGTGTGTGTGTGTGTGTGTGTGTAAGGGGAGAGGATAGGACAAGGAAGAGAAAGGAAAGATCGTGCGCGGTCCGTGGCCCGTTTGGTAGGGTACTGCTCCGGCATTCGCCCTGTGTTGATCGGAGAAACCACGGAAAACAACCGATCAGCGCAGCCGGTCGCTAGAATTCTTCTCCAGACAGCGAGTGAATTCGACCTAGGTGGAAAGCTAGTGTAAAAAATCCTGCCGCCGTCAGGACTGGAAGCTGGGACCTCCCGGTCAGAGGCGCTGCAGTGACATCAGTTGATGCACTGAGCTACCGCTCCCGGTCGTTCAACACGCATTGGCCGGTACCCATCAAGGCAGCAAATGCACGAGAAGTCACTTTGCGAATTCAACATACACAGTGACTAGTGGAAATGGCCTTGGGCCAAGTGGAGAGTGGCAGGAACGTAAAGGCTGTCACCAGAGAGGAAAGCTATTACCTCTAGGGCATCACTGAAGGAGGAAAAGCAACGAAGGAAAGAAAAGAAGGAAAACCCACGTTAATTGGGAAATAGGGCAGATGTGAGACAGAAGGGGAAGAAGAAAGAATTGAAAAGAAGAACAAAATGAGCAAAGGGGAAAGAAAAAAGAAGCTCAGAGCAAAAGAGAGAGAAAATGAGAAAGAAAGAGGAAAAGGAAAAATAAGAATATTGAAAGTAGAAAGAGGAAAAAAGAAACAAAGAAAGAAAGAGGGACGAAAGAACACACCGACAGAGGGAGAGAGAAAGAGAGAGAGGGAAAGAGAGAAGAGGAAAGAAAGAAGAAAAAAACTGACTTCAAGAAAAAAGAGTTAGTCTTGTTTTGTACTGTTTGATAACTGCCATAATATATAACGTCAATTCACCCATTACATAATATAACATCTATTCACAAATTGCCAGGTGGTTAAACAGACAATAGGCCCAACAATCCTTTAAGCTAATATGGTCACTTCAGAAATTCGTTAAAAAGAAGGTAAGAACTTCAAAGCATTCTTTCTAGTGTACTTTAATATGTTACAAACTATGCTTCAAGTGGTGTCATCAAAACAAATTTTCAAAATGACTTATATCGACTTGAATTATAATATTTCCTCTAAGATGTAAAATTTTAAATATTTCGTTATGTTGGGGGGGCACTGAATAGAAGGAAACTTAATAACTGTTAGATCAATTTGACATAGTAAAAATATGCATTATCAATCAACATTAACGTTGAAACTTCATTCACCCAATAATGTTAATATTGGTGTAGTAATATTCCCTAATTTCCTGTAGATTGTATCAATCAGTTGTTTGTTCATAAATTTAATTCATTTTTCTCATCTATTCCATCCAACCAATAAGTAACCATTTAGACTAAATCAATGACGCATGAACAAGCGTTTTCCCGTGAACGCATACAACTGACAAAAAATTAAATAAATTCTCTGCGCGAAACCATTTGTTATAATAACTAAAAACAACACAGTTTGATCAATGTCATCACAGTGTAATTGAAAGGAGTAAAATGAGTCAATTTTTTCAGTTATTTGAAAATTAAAGGGAACCGATTTGATACAAAAAGAACTTTTTGTACGCCAATTTATGCATATTAAATAACAGTAATGGAACAAATTGAAATGTATGCGCATTAAGGCGTGTGTTAATTCCACTGAGTGGAATTTTGTGTCTTCTTCTCATATTATATTTAAAATTTTACAAAATAACGGAAAGAATTTTCGGATTGAGGATTCTTTTTTTATAAATTTTAGTAACGAACTTTGAACGCTGTGAACTCTCCTCAGAAAAAGCAATCATACTTCATCTGCAGCACTGAAATTTCAATCAAGATAGCTAACATCCCTGTAACTTACACGTACTACGTGTAACGAACTGACACGTACTACGTGTAACGAACTGACACGTACTACGTGTAACGAACTGACACGTACTACGTGTAACGAACTGACACGTACTACGTGTAACGAACTGACACGTACTACGTGTAACGAACTGACACGTACTACGTGTAACGAACTGACACGTACTACGTGTAACGAACTGACACGTACTACGTGTAACGAACTGACACGTACTACGTGTAACGAACTGACACGTACTACGTGTAACGAACTGACACGTACTACGTGTAACGAACTGACACGTGTAACGAACTGACACGTACTACGTGTAACGAACTGACTGTACTACGTACTACGTGTAAACGAACTGTGTGTACTACGTGAAACGAACTGACATGTACTACGTGAAACGAACTGACACGTACTACGTGTAATTCTCTGTAACTATCATGTACCTTAACATATCTGCAACTAACATCACTCTAACTTTTTGCAAACTTCGTAATTTAACAAACGGGAATTTAAATTGTAGAAATATTTCAATGGAAATTATAACAATATTGCTGTACTCTTAATACTCGAAAAAGGTCGTCTAACTTATAAGATATTTTCTTTTGTTCTGAAAAGCAAGATAAGTAGAGGTAAATACTACTTTTTAAATGTGAACTCATCTCGCGGACATTTAAAAACTGAAAAGCGGAACAATGACGGAGGTTTAACGAATAATTACAAAGAAAGGTAAGTAAACAGTACACTTGGAAACACTTTGCCCACACAGTGCGTTTTTTCTCTTTTTCAAGCAGTTATGAACACATGTTACGCTGCGTTATAATACAGCGGTTATATTACATAACAACGTATTGCATGCAAAATGGGTGTTGCTTAAAGTGAAAACACTAAAATATTAGATCCTACAATTCTTCCACGAGTGTTAATACAACACTCCAAATAAAAATGCCCATTACCAAATTTAATATTCCAGCCCAACTTCCAATACCACTATTCTGTATTCTTTTAGCTGGATTCTTAAAACATTCATTCTTTTGTATTTCAATCGAACTCATTGGATACATATTTTTGCAAATACGTTTTTTGTATTTTGAAACATTGATATTCTTGGTGAACTCTTAAAATTGTGTATAATAAGTTGCAGACAAAATTAAACAAAAAATTAAACTAAACATTTAATTTCTATAGTTTCTTAAACTTAAATATATATTCAGCCGCATATTCTGAAACGACTTAACACAAGTTATCGACGCCAACATGAAGAAACAATCATTTCAGCACAAATATCTTCGTTGAATTACTCTCCAATGACACTTTTAGTTTTCATTTTTGGTGAAACAATATGCAACATGAATAATCAATTTCACACGTCCTTCATCGATTGAAAACAAATCTTTCTCTTCCGTCGTATAACGGAGGACTAGTGTCTGATAAAAGCAACTGGCGCAGCACTGATATTTGTACATTACTTTCAAATTTAAATGCAAGTTTGCCAGGCTAAGAGGAGTACCGAAAAAAGTTTTCAACATACTTGTAGCCACAAAAATGTTAATTTCCATTAATATTTATTGAAATAAAACATTTATTATATTTAGAATGTTATAATTATATTTAAGTTTGTTATATTATTTCAAATATACCGTTTAAATTTTGATTTGTAGGATTTTCGACACTAGCTACATAGCAAGGTCGAATTTAACCGTAGATGAGGATTAGATGAGGGTGTATAGATAAGGTTTCTAGTGGCCGGCTATCGGTAGTTTTCCGTTGTTCCTCCGATCAACCTAGGCGAATGCCGAAGCAGTACCCTAACAAATGGGTCACGGACGGTGTGCGATCTTTTTCTCCCCTTCCTTGTCCTATCCTTACCCCTTACTTACACATACACATACACTTATATTCATAATACTACCACACATTTCAGGAAACCAGTCAGAAGCTTAGAGCTTGTCCCGACTGGAGCGTTGCCCCAGTGATGGGATTCCTGGCTGGGAGAAACTCCGCTAGCCGACGTATATATTAACGCCATATCTCACCATCCAGCGAGGGAAGATCATCGCAAATTCTCAAGGCTACACTTTCTCTACACTTAGGGAAAAATGACCGTAGCAGTTGGCGCACCCGGAAACACAAAATAATTAATCAATTAATGTCTCATATACAATTTAATAATACTTTATTTATTTTTTTAAATACTTTTTCCCGAACACCGGATTTCCGACCAGAAAACCACAATCTTATTGATACCTATCGTGAAAGCCTACATTAACTTGTCGAATTAGCTCGCGTGTCGACATTCGGCAAATTTACTGCCTGGCATTGTTTCAAATTACGACAACGGCAAACTTCAAACGCGGCGAGCCTCTCGGCTTTAACGCAGAGCCGTGCGGCCAGGCGAGTCTCTTCACGCGCGCGTAATCCGTTTGCGCCGCGAAACAAAACGCGTGCGGCACGCGTGCGCCAGGCGCGCGTCACGAGGGCGGGCCGGCGGGCGACCGGGCGCTTCCAGCCGACTGGACACGCGACAGCCACCGCAATGCAAACACACCAGTCAACGCAGGCGCAATGGGAATAGTAACGGTGGGAAGGTAGGGAAAGGGAGAGGGAGAGCAAGAGACACAGAGAGAGAGAGAGAGAAAGAGAGAGAAAGAGAGAGAGAAAGAGAGAGAAAGAGAGAGAGAAAGAGAGAGAGAAAGAGAGAGAGAAAGAGAGAGAGAAAGAGAGAGAGAAAGAGACAGAGAGAAAAAGGGACGCAGAGAGAGAAAGAAAAAGAGACACAGAGAAAGAGAGAAAAAGAGACACAGAGAAAGAGAGAAAAAGAGACACAGAGAAAGAGAGAAAAAGAGACACAGAGAAAGAGAGAAAAAGAGACACACAGAGAGAGAAAAAGAGACACAGAGAGAGAGAAAAAGAGACACAGAGAGAGAGAAAAAGAGACACAGAGAGAGAGAAAAAGAGA